>WSYH01011975.1:0-19779 GCA_036426205.1 Ascaphus truei | reverse complement strand
AAGTTTCTGTGTATATTTCATTAACCTAACTAACTATAGTTTACTGTGTTTATTAAACGTTCTAAAAATAAATAGTATAGTCAATATGATGATATAAGCTACCATAATAAAGCTGCTGTTATCATTTGTCGGTGTTATACATGGATCCTACACAAATTGATACAGACACAAACAGTTGTCTTAAAAAGTGTGTCTATGCTAATGTGCACGTGATTGACGTTACAATTGTGAGAATACTTGATAATTATCATCATGATAATGATGAAGTGACGTGATTGACATTCCAAAAATATTACCAACATTGTCATATTGGGAAATTAGAAATGCTAAATGACAGTAACATTTGCGACAAAATTGTGGTTTCTGTTAACAGTTTTACAGTTGGTACATGTAGGACACATCCACACACGTGTGACTTATACATACACATGTCACAAATTTAAATTAATGTTGACTATTAATTCCTAGCATTAATAAACACCTACATTGCTAAATATAAGATGTAGTACGCATTGTTGTGATTACAGGCATTCATGCATGGAGTGTTATGATCAGTCAATTTCATCCGTGATGAATGATCTCCCGTAAGTAAACAAATAAGTACAGTTATCCCCTTTTCTCCAAACACCTCTATATTACATTAATGGAATTTATAAGGAAACATACATAAAATGTGATGAAATGGGAGTAATCATTTTCTAATACAATGCACATGAAACCTCAAGAGTAGCTAAATGCATATACATGATACAGAAAGTACATGTATGTTACATTTGTCTTTAAACCAATATGTTGGGTTTTTACTTCAAATAATTATAGGAAGATTGAGGTAGGCACATCTTATGAGAGATGTCACCAAATATACATACCATGATCAGTCATACTGGAGATATACCTATAATGCAAAGGAACAATATATAAATTGCAAACATTGACATGCCATCTTCAGTACCGTAAACAACACAGCAAAGTGTGTATTTGGTGTTAAATGTGCAACACCATGTATATTTAATCACATTCAAAATGTAAATCAGCCTGGTGTACACATCATATGGATGTACATGTTACACTGCACCAATAACATTGTATGTAAGCATACTAGAAGCATGAATGAGTATGGGCATAATATGTGTATTGTCTTAGCATAAGGAACAACACAATGCTAAAATATTAGTGCTTTGTTACCCCAGTTGTATTCACATACACACAACTAAAGTACAATTGAAGAGGGATTATATAACCTGTGCAACAATAACATACCGGTGCCACATCCCTTTGTGCACACAGCAGAGAAAAGAAAGGTGTGCAACCCATATTCATCTGTGTCCTACCAGAAGGGTATATAAAAAAACATTATTGTTAAGATAACATAATTTAACTATAAAAGTAGAACTTGGAACATATATGTTTTTACTTACAAGAAAAAAATGAATTGATGAGATTCTGGCGTGTCTGGCCACCACTGGCTGTTTGTTCATTTTCAGCAGCTACATGGGTGGGATGCTCGTCTACCAAAGGCTCAGCTAGGTCTGATTGTACATTGTGCCTGAGTGCAACATTGTGCAAAATGCAACAGGCAAGGATAATATCAGACACTTTTTGAGGCTTGTATAGAAGAGCCCCACCAGTTCTGTCCAGACACCTAAATCTGGTCTTGAGTAGGCCAAATGTCCTCTCTATAACAGATCTTGTAGATATATGGGCTGCATTGTACCTCTCCTCTGCTTCAGTTTGAGGGTTTAGCACCGGAGTCAAGAGCCACGGCCTAATTCCGTATCCTGAGTCACCTATAATGAATGGAGCACACATAAGCTGACATTAGTGATCAAATTGTACAATGCCAACATTCCTAAATAAAAATGTGTTTTGTGTTAGAACATGTAAATCTGTACTCACCCAGCAGCCAACCATGTTCAAAATGTCCCTCTTCGAACGCATGGAAGACTGAAGAGTTCCTCAGGATAGAGGAATCGTGACTGGAACCAGGGAATTTGGGTACCACATGCATTATCCTCATCGTCGCATCACATACCACCTGTACATTGAGTGAATGGTAGTGCTTACGATTGCGGTACACATGCTCACTCTGACTAGGTGCAATCAAAGCAACATGTGTGCAATCGATTGCACCCAGCACACATGGTATCCCTGCTATATTATAAAAGCCAGTCCTGACTTCCAGCCACTCTGTCGCCTCTGTAGGAAAATGAATATAATTCCTAGCGCGTCTATTGAGTGCATAGAGAAACTGGGTAAAGGCCCGCGAGAATGTAGATTGCGAGACCCCGCCCACTATGCCCACAGTTGTCTGGTATGACGCGGAAGCAAGATAATGTAATGAGCACAGCATTTTAACAAGCCCAGGGACTGCACGACCTCTGGCTGTGAAAAAATCTAAATCTCCCCTTATCTCCTCATAAAAAGATAAGATTGCTGCTGAACTCAAACGATAGCGACTTACAATCTCCTCCTCACTCATCCCATCTAACAGGGTTCTCTCCCTGTACACACGCGGACGAGGCACAACTTGTCTCCTCTGTCTTCTCCTCTGATCTCCTGTCCCTCTACCTGTCCCTCGGCCTGTCCCTCTCCCTGTCCCTGTCGTATCCGCGTGACTGTCCCTGTCACTGTCCCTCGGTCTGTCCCTCCCTTGCCCTATATCATTCTCTTGATCATCAAGCATGTCATAGAAAAGAATGTTCCTCCGTCTCCTAAACAATCGCAACATTTTGAAATGAGTAGCTGTGAATGAGCAGGTAATGGGCGTCCTTTAAATAGGTATGTGAAATAGGTAGGTGACATAGTAAAATGCAAGGTGTTACATTAACATAATAAAGTACTTCTGTGGCAAGCTGTGTGCAGTTGTTCTTAGAAGTATTTGTTGTGTGTATTCTGCAGGGAATGATGATATTTGCCAATGATGTGACGTGAAGCTTTGTACAAAGATTGCTTGAAAATAAATAGTTGAATGTGCAATGCATGTAACACTTGTGAACGCAACAGTCAGTCATGTAATTAGACAAAAAGGCTGAGATTGACGTGGGAAAAGTTTGGTGTAACATGTGTAATTAGCCATGTTATTGTCACATGTTGACAACAATGAATAGTCGTGTGCATATGCATGCATTTCTGTAATGAGGATAGTTGCTATAGAATGAGTTTACAAGGTGTCCCAATGATGAATTACTGTACATGTGTGTATAGGTTAGGTTGAAGTGCTTTTAATGCTACGGTTACAATGTAAACATGCAATGTGATTGAGCGTCCAATAAGTGACGTCATGAAAATAGGGAGGACCCAAAACTAGATGTAAACATGAGAAGACAGATGTACATGAACGTTTAAAGATGCGTGACACATTACAAGCATTGTGTAATGTAAAGGAACATGAATATACGGTGTATGTGTGACATGTGTGACATGTGTAACATCATGTAAATAATTGTCGCTCAGTTCAATAAAATGTGTGATATGATGTGAGGTTCTCCTTTAAGAGTTGAGTATAGTATTTTCCCTTGACACATCATCACATGATGAGTAATGTGACCCGCAAATGCTGAAAACATGTAAAAGTACAATGTTATGCAAATAATACACGTCAGCTGTGACACAATGCAGGGAATGCCCCCACACTGTAATGCAAATGACGTTTGTATTGTGAGCAATGAAACGTAAACAGTACTATACTGTTATACGTCCCCGCTCCATTGACTCCATTGATGTACAGAAGATTTTTTTTTTCTAAGTGCCGTTCCGGCAGCCTTAGCGATCGTTCTCCCCTCCAAACTGCCAACTTTAGTTGGCGGGAGAAATTGGCCATAACATCTCAATTTCGTAGTGCCGATCAGCCCCGATAAGCTGATTTTTTTTATTGAATCCAGCCGATTTAAAAAAGTGGCGATCAGTGGCGAAAACAGGCTTATCGGCAGCCGACTGGCCATAACAAAATTATCGGCTCCGAAACCTGCCGAAATCAAGCACTTATCGGCGCTTACTGAATCTCAAACCCAATTTTGGCTATAAAATGCCGAAAAATACCTTATCAACGCTTACTGCATGAGGCCCTTAATCCTATACTTAGATCTGGGATTCTTTTGGGTTCGAGAGGTCCCGTTTTTACAGGATCATAACCTCTGTGGTTGTTGAGAAGCGGAGGATTATATTTGTGTAGCCGGGACCCCTTTTTCCACCATTTGTTGTTGTGGAGTGGGAGTTGCTACACCTAGGGAACGCACCGATAACAGAGGTTCCGCGTAGAGGGAGCCGCCATGTTTAGGTTGGCGCCGGCGCAGAGCTGGCTGGCAGAAGGTTGCGCATGCGCAGACAAGGGGAGAAAACCCCGCGAAGGAGAAGAGCGCGGATAGGAGGGGAGTTAGGGAACTACGGGTCCCAGCAGCCCCGCAGGCACCCGTGACATGCGAGGACCAATCAGGTACGAGAAAGGGAGGAAAAGGAAGTGATGGCGCGCACGTTGGTTCAGAGCTAGCTGTAGGAGGAAGGAGAAGGAGCTCTGGTGTAGGGAGGCCGTCCGCCCCTACCTAGGCCGTATGCCCCAGGCCCAGTTAGGCCCTGAGCCCCAGTAGTGTGAAGCTGAGCTAGGGACTGGCCATAGACAGGTTCCGGATTCCCTTACTGTTACACGATCGCTAACAGGACAGTTCTAAGTCAGCGGGAGGTCTGGGATCAGGCCCCGCTACCAAGTTGCAGCATGTCTGGGTGGGATCGCCCCGGACACCTACGGGTGACGTCATCTACGCCCACACCGATCCTTTGTGAAGATAGTTGCAGAACCGGGTACAGGAGTGCCTGGCAGGTAAACTTCAAGTGCACCAACGGTACCATCATGCGGACACAGTGGCTACGCAGTCACATACATATACATTCACTGTCTCACTTGAGGGTGGGGGACGTATTCCAAGAGGGAACTGGACACGGGGTGGGATCACCCGGTGAAGGGAAGGGGAGAGTGAGCGTTCAGCAGGACGCAGAGAGTAGTGTCTCCTCTAGGGAGGGACACCTGTTGATAAAGCTTATGGTTGCTCCAAGTAAAGTATGTTGGTTAAGGTATATTGCTGTGTGTGTGTATTAATGTACATAAGTGCCTGCGAAGACCCACTTCCCCTCGGGCGGAAGCTGTCGCAGGTGGAGGCGCTGCACCAAGTTATAAGTATTGTGCGTACCCCAGGTTCTCCGTGGCAGAGGCTCAGGCCATGTGAGCCTACAGGTTATACAGCATATGGTAGTGGTCTGTGTTCGCTAGGAACCAGGGCTACATTTGGAGGCGCTGCTGAGAGCTTAGACGTGGGGTGCCCCCTCGAGCCAAAAATACCGCCAACCTGGCCCTTCCTTCACGTCAGGAAATACGCGAATGGGCCTGGCAAATGCGCACGCCCACCCGCCACGCAGTGGCTGTGACCCGAGTACCCATGGCCCTACATTTAGAGACATTGCAAACGGCCCTACGACAACTACCGGGTTTTGTCAAAGCCCGCCTGGTAGATGTGCTCATAGATCAAGATGCTAAGTGGAACACCTTGCTAGTAGATTGCCGGTGAGATCCAGTAGTCCTCGAGCCTGCAGCCCCTCAATATCTGCCGCTTCCAAACTCTCCGTCTGGCAGCAGCCCCCTGGTCTATCCACTTCGGGACCCCCCTGTGGGGAACCTAGGTGACGATGACCCTACGCTCCCCTTGCCCACTACCCCGAGAGTGAGGTGGGTAGCTGTCAGTCAGAAGTTAGCTAACCCTGGTCTAGCGCATCCGAAGAAACGGGGGTGCGTAGTGACATGCTGCAGAAACTCAATGACAAGATAGACCAGTTAACCACCCCCTCAAGCTTACCGCCGTTAGTAGAAGCACTTACCCTAGCCACGCATTCCCAAAGCTACCGGAAATTAAAGGCCTTCTCGGGGACTCTACCTGTGCCCACGGGAGAGGATGGGATAGATCCTTGGGAGGAGCACACTAGGGGAGTAATGGAAGAATGCTCTTGTACAGACGTGGTGAAACGCCAACGGCTCATGGAGTGTTTGAGACCCCCGGCATCCACTTTGATCAGCATTCACCGAGAGCAGTACCCCGACCCGACCTCTCGTATGATGATCGAGTTCCTCGTCGAGGCCTATAGCGCGACCGAGGATGATGGGGCCTTGTGGGCCAAATACTACGCCATCAATCAAAAGGAGGGAGAAGATTTGTCTGCCTATATCCATTGCGTGCAAATCCCCCTAGGACCCCTGCTGCATCATAAATATGTGACCGCCTCACAGATGGACGAATACCTCCGCAAACAATACCTACGGGGTTCAGTCCTACTCACCCTATTGCAAACATGATTCGCGATAACTTCACTCGAGGACCTCCCCCCTTGTTTATCAAACTCTTACAGCAAGTCAAAGAGCACGAAACACATCTCATGCTTCACTCCCCACAGAAGGCTAAAGCAGCCAGCAGCACTAAACCCAAAGGGAGTGCTGAGAAGAAGGAGGATCCGCCGGATAAACCAGGCCTGGAAAGGCCGAAATACGCCGGACGAACCTCGCCTCCGTATGACCGCCGTACCCCACCCAGAGATATGTCCTGCTACAAATGCGGGAAAAAGGGACATATCTCCTACGATTGTCGGATGGGGGAGTCTCGCCACCGGAGCCCGTCACCCCAGGCCATAATATGCAGTGTTTATGCGGCCAGCCCAGAAGCCCCTGTTTCCACCCAATGTGGCGACGGACCCGAGGATGAGAGTAGCTGCGTGGGACCGGTAACGCTGATCCGGGTGCTAGTGGATGGTATCTACTCCTCCGCCCTACTGGACACGGGATCTCAAGTAACCATCATATATCGAGGATTCTATGATCAACACCTCCAGAAGTGGCCTCTGAAATCGTCAAGGCATATCAAAGTAAGAGGCCTAAGCAATGACGACTACCCCATCAATGGCATAGTGACCGTGGACCTGGAGATACAACAGCTCAACACTGGGAAGTCTCACCCCATGAAGGTGGACACCTTGGTGTGTCCAGAACCCAAAGAGCCACCTAAGTATCCGATCATCCTAGGCACGAATGCGGACATTGTACAAGCCGTCATCCGGGCCTATCTACAAGAAACTAATGAACTGCCCATGTCCAGCCTACAGTTACAGCTTGTCCAGGTGGATCCAGATTCCCCTCCGCCCCCCTCAGAGGACTACGGACTGTTGTTCTGCGGCTGGGGAGGGCTGACCAGACTCTTACCAGGAGAGACGCAGAGGGTACCCGCCTGGTGTGCCTACGCTGAACGAGTAGACGAGGAGCAGCTCTATTCTCTAGAAAGCACGCCAGAAGAAGTTGTCCGCCGAGGATATCGGCTAGTACCGGAATTCCGGGATTGGCCGACCACCATTCCCCGTCGAATTTATGTGATGTCCAGAATCTTTCGCCATTCCCCATGGCCATCGACGCGGGACAGAGGATAGGGAGAATTTACCCCGTCAGCTCGGTGGATGAGGCCGCACAAGTAAAAGCTACCCGAGTGGAAGATCCCGGATCGCCGTTAGAATTCGACTTTGGCTCGTCCGGGCTGCCTGACACCTGGTAGGAACGGTTACGAGTGCAGCTGGAAGAAAGACGATCAGTATTCTCTACCGGGGTGATGGATGTGGGGTGCAGCCGAAATGCCCAACACACCATACGGATGACTGATACAAAGCCCTTCAGGGAATGTTCCCGTCGGCTCGCTCCTATGGACGTAGAAGATGTACGAGCGGCCCTCAATGAGATGGAAGAAGCCGGAATCGTCACGGAATCACGAAGCCCTTACGCCTCACCCATAGTGGTAGTGCGAAAGAAGAATGGGACTGTGAGGTTATGTGTAGACTACCGGACACTTAACAATTGAACAGTACCAGACCAGCATAATCTCCCCCGCATAGAAGAAATCCTGGACGCTCTACATGGAAGCAAATGGTTCAGTGTACTGGACCTCTGGTCCGGCTACTACCAGGTACGTATGAGTCACGAGGACCAAGAGAAAACGGCGTTCATTTGCCCACTGTGGTTCTACCAATTCACCCGTATGCCCCAAGGCATATGTGGTGCCCCCGCCACCTTCCAGCAGCTAATGGAGAAGACTTTTAGGTGACTTGAATCCCCGAGAATGCCTCGTGTATTTGGATGACATCATAGTCTTCGGGAAAACCCTGGAGGAACACGAGGCTCGACTCCTGAAAGTACTTGACCGATTAGCTCAAGAAGGACTCAAGCTCTCCTTAGATAAATGCCATTTCTGCCGGAAATCGGTGACTTACGTACTGTAGGACACATAGTGTCTGCTGAGGGGATTGCCATGGACCCAGCTAAAATAGAAGCTGTCGTCAATTGGCCCCGACCTGACAACGTGGGGGCGTTGCGGTCGTTCCTGGGGTTCTGCGGATACTATCGCAGGTTTGTGGAGGGATATTCCCAACGAGCCAAAGCCCTCAACGGCCTCCTCAAAATATATCCGGAAGACACAGGCCGGAAGGCTACGCCTGCTCGACAACCCTTCGGGGACAAATGGACGACTGAGTGTGAACAAGCCTTCACGGACCTGAAACAGAGTTTGACCGCGTCCCCCGTGTTGGCCTATGCAAACCCCGAGCAACCGTATATATTACATGTGGATGCTAGCCTGAGCGGACTAGGGGTGGTGTTATATCAAAAATATCCAGAGGGACTACAACCCGTAGCTTATATCAGCCGCAGTCTTACCGTCAGTGAACAGAACTACCCCGTGCACAAACTCGAGTTCTTGGCCCTCAAGTGGGCCATTGTCGACAAACTTCGTGATTACTTGTACGGTGTGTCGTTCGAGGGGCGGACCGACAACAATCCACTTACCTATATCATGACCTCAGCCAAAATCGACGCAGCCGGACATCGCTGGCTGGCCGCCCTGTTCAATTACAATTTCACCCTGAAATATAAGCCAGGTCCCTTGAACATTGGAGCTGACGCCCTGTCTAGGCGACCTGGGCTGGCTACTACCCCCGACGAAGACCAATGGGAAGAAATTCGGGGACCCGGAATAAGGGCGCTATGTTGTACCGCTGCCATAGTCAATGTTCAAGTGGCGTTCTCGGAATTAAGGGTGGCAGACTCCCTAGGATGCGCATCCAACTCTATCCCGGAGGCCTATCGGGACCCCAGTGGTATGCACGTTACTCCAGACAAGATCATAGCCTGGAAAGATATGGTACGCTACCAAGAACAAGACCCGGTCAGGGGGGCCATTCGCTATGCTATCCGGCAAAATCGCCGTCCCTCCTCAGACAGGCTCTGGGGGATGTAGGAGGTATACTGATGCGGGAAGCCGACAAATTCAAAATACGAGACAATTTTCTATACAGAGTTGTAGAGTACCATAACCACCCGAACAGGAGACAATTAGTACTGCCAAAAAGATTGCAGTACTTGGTACTGAGGGCTCTACACGATGAACATGGTCATTTGGGGGTTGACAAGACCTTCGGACTAGTGAGAGATTGTTTTTTCTGGCCAAAAATGAGAGAAGCAGTAGAGCATCACTGTCGACGGTGTGTGCGGTGTATTCAGTGGAAGACATTGCCCACCAGGGCCGCCCCAATGGGCCACTTAAAAAGAACTGGGCCTATGGACTTAGTGTGTATGGACTTCCTATGCATTGAACCCGATAGCCGCGGCATAGGCAATGTGCTGGTCATCACGGATCATTACACTAGATACGCCCAGGCCTTCCCGACAAAAGACCAAAAAGCCATTACGGTGGCCAAGGTGCTCTGGGAAAAGTACTTTATACATTATGGACTTCCTCAACGACTCCATTCCGATCAAGGAAGAGAGTTTGAAAGCAACTTAATAAAAGAACTGCTGAAAATCTTGCATATCGCTAAATCCCGAACTACCCCATACCACCCCGAAGGGGATGCACTGCCGGAACGATTCAACCGCACGTTACTGGACATGTTAGGCATGTTAACGGGGGTAGAAAAGATTGAATGCAGTCGTCATGTGGAAACACTAGTGCATGCCTACAATTGCACGCAACACGATTCCACGAGTTCTCTCCGTACTTTCTCATGTTTGGCCGAGAAGCTCGACTGCCTGTGGATAAACGGTTGAGAGTCTCCACAGATGGGGTGCATAATACTACTCATTTCCGATATGTACAGCGATTGCAAGAGAATCTGCAACGGGCCTACCTGCAAGCCGAGAAATTTACCGAAAAACTGAACGCTGGGAATAAACGGTGGTACGATCATAAAGTTAAACACAGAGACATTAAACCCGGCGACGCAGTGCTCCTCTGTAACCTGGGAGTACCGGGAAAACATACATTGGCTGACCGATGGAGGGAGGGAGTGTACGAGATAGCCTCACAAATGCCCGGCCTTCCGGTCTACCGCATTAAGGACTCGGAGGGTCGGGTGAAGACATGGCACCGAAATCATTTGCTCCCTATTCCCCGAGTGGAGGATGGGGATTTGGAGTGGCCTGCATCCTCGTTGGATGTGGAGGTGACATTGGAAGACGACAAGCCAGGGAACTCAGTCTCTCAGGAAGATCCACAAGAGGGAACCTCTCAAAGGGGCCCTCAACAGAGCGCACCTCCCGGCGGAGCTACGGGTAAAGGGCGCGGGGAGCACTCGCCCTATGGGGTGGTGTCGGAAAATTCATCACTAGACCCGCTGAGCCCATGCTTTGTACCAAGTCATGATAATTTAGAGACTGTAACCCCCTCAAGGGAAGAACTCAAGATTCAAGACCAAGATAGTCACTCCTCCAAGGGAGTGACCAAGCAACAGTTAAGGCAAAGTCAAAGGAATGGGCAACCTCCCATGAGGATGGCCTATGATCAGTTTGGGGCACCCCACTATGAGGCTCAGCAGTGGGCTCGCAATCGAGTGAAATCAGTGATTGTGATGTTTAGCGAAATGTACAATCTGATTTAGAAGAAGAGAATGTTGTATGTTATGCATTTTTCATTATATAAACATTGTACCAGTTTAAAGGTATCGTCCAAGCGGGGTCGTTGGAATCCACAGGGGGGAGGATGTGGCCGGGACCCCTTTTTCCACCATTTGTTGTTGTGGGGTGGGAGTTGCTGCACCTAGGGAACGCTCCGATAACGGAGGTTCCGCGTAGAGGGAGCCGCCATGTTTAGGTTGGCGCTGGCTCAGAGCTGGCCTGGCAGAAGTTTGTGCATGCGCAGACAAGGGGAGCAAAGCCCGCGAAGGAGGAGAGCACGGATAGGAGGGGAGTTAGGGAACTACGGGTCCCAGCAGCCCCGCGAGCCCCGTGACGTGCGAGGACCAATCAGGTACGAGAAAGGGAGGAAAAGGAAGTGATGGCGCGCACGTTGGTTCAGAGCTAGCTGTAGGAGGAAGGAGAAGGAGCTCCAGTGTAGGGAGGCCGTCCGCCCCTACATAGGCCGTATGCCCCAGGCCCAGTTAGGCCCTGAGCCCCAGTAGTGTGAAGCTGAGCTAGTTACTGGCCATAGACAGGTTCCAGATTCCCTTAGTGTTACACGATCGCTACCGGGACAGTTCTAAGTCAGCGGGAGGTCTGGGATCAGGCCCCGTTACCAGGTTGCAGCATGTCTGGGTGGGATCGCCCGGACACCTACGGGTGACGTCATCTACGCCCACACCGATCCTTTGTGAAGATAATTGCAGAACCGGATACGGGAAAGCCCGGCAGGTAAACTTCAAGTGCACCAACGGTACCATCATTCACTCAGGACACGGTGGCTTCGCAGTCACATATATATACATTCACTGTCTCACTTGAGGGTGGGGGACGTATTCCAAGAGGGAACTGGACACGGGGTGGGATCACCCGGTGAAGGGAAGGGGAGAGTGAGCGTTCGGCAGGATGCAGAGTGTAGTGTCTCCTCTAGGGAGGGACACCTGTTGATAAAGCTTATGGTTGCTCCAAGTAAAGTATATTGGTTAAGGTATATTTCTATGTGTGTATTAATGTACATAAGTTCCTGCGAAGACCCACTTCCCCTCGGGCGGAAACTGTCGCAGGTGGAGGCGCTGCACCAAGTTATAAGTATTGTGCATACCCAGGCTCTCCGTGGCAGAGGCTCAGGCCCTGTGAGCCTACAAGTTATACAGCATATGGTAGTGGTCTGTGTTCGCTAGGAACCAGGGCAACATTTGTGTGATTTTTTAAATTGATTTTTAATGTTATAAGCATTAAGTGTGCTTTTTATATAAATGTGACTTTACTAGTATTCAATTTTAATTGTCTTTTGTTTTCTTCTATGCGCCCTTTTTTGTTTTATATGATTCCAAGTGACCCTGTTGATCACGGGAGAATGGGAGCTGCAGGGAGTTAACAACAATTATTCAAAGGATACAAATAACTTTTGGGACAGCGCACCTTGTATTTCTCTTTTCTCTTGTTAAATTAGATATGTTGCTTTGGTGTCCAAGGAACATTTTTTCTTTCCCTGTGGAGAAACAGCGACCCAGTTCTATTCTATTCTATTCGTAAAAGATCTAGTCTTACCAAAAGAAATTACTCAATTACTCCACTTTATGGGTATCCCTACATTTGTCCGGGTGTGTACTTTAAACTTTGATATTTCAAACAAATTATTAGGTAATGGTAATTAAAAGGGAGATGCTAACAATTATATAGATAATTCAAACTGCCACCACCCAAAGTGGATAGCTAACATCCCCTACGGGCAGTTACGTCAAATAAAAAGAAACTGTACCAATATTAATATTTACAAACAACAATCAGAAATTCTTATTGAGAAATTTCGAGAGAAAGGTTATGATGAAAGCAACATAAATAAAGCGGTGATTAAAACAAATAATCTAGAAAGAGATGTACCCAACGATGATAGAGGATGGGCCGTCAAGAAATAAGATCGATTTTCAGTCAACCTTTGTTAGGCTAAGGCCCCGCTGCCTCAGACCATGCACCCGCACTGCAGACAGGAGGCGCATGGAGAGGCACTTGACCGCTATCTGCGGTCTGTAGGGAGCAGGAGCTGGAGCTGGGGGGGGGGGGGGCGTGGTCAAAACGGTCGGGGTGCGCAGCAATGACATCGGGTGGCGGGGCCATCACACTGTGTGTCAGGGGGTTCCACCCCCCTGCCTCCCCGCTCCCCGCAGCCTCCCTGAGGAGAGAGTCTGTGGGAAGGAGCAGGGGGGCTCCCTTGGTGCTGCAGCTGCAGCTGCTTTCCCCACTCCCCGAAGCCTCCCCTCATTGCCAGGGGTTCCCTCCCCCCCCGCCCCGTGCATCTGCAGACACAGTCTATGTGGTGGGGGAGAGTGGGGCCATCACACTGTGCCTGAGTGTGTGTCAGGAGAGTGTGTCACACAGGAGAGAGAGTGTGGGAGGGAGCAGGGGGGCTCCCTTGGTGCTGCAGTCAGAAGACAAATTGCTGCTCTCCTCCCCCCTCTCCTCCCCGCTCCCCGAAGCCTCCCCTCCTCCCCTCCCCATTGGCTCACAGCCACACCACGTGATGCGTCACCGGTCGGGCTTACAATTCTCTTGCATCCCCTGGCGGCTGACGCGTCACAGCGTGTAGCGAGCCCTGCAGGGAGGAGGGACTGGGACCGGCTCGGGAGAAACTCATGTCCGGTGAGTGACGTGTACGCGGCCGCGCGCGCAGTCGGAAGCAGCGGGACCCAGGCCTTACTCAGTACAACCGAGAAGCAAATAAAATTAAAAATGTAATTTCCAAACATTGGCATGTCCTTAAAAATGACCCAATCCTGGGAAGTGAGATACCAGAGAATCCACATGTAATTTAAAAAAAAATGAATAATCTAAAAAGCAGACTAGCCCCAAGTGTTTTTAAAAAACAAAAAACTGAATTTTCTAGTTGGCTTAATTCCCCTATAGGTTTTCATTAGTGTGGCAGATGCAAGGCCTGTGAATTTGGTTCAAAAGATAAAACACATTTTTATTTGACGGTAACGAAAGAAACATTTAGTACAACAGATTTTATAACGTGTAATATGGACTTTATTGTTCATCTAATCGAATGTCCTTGCGGACAACAGTACATAGGCCGCACTACCCGCCCATTGAAAACAAGAATTTTAGAACACATACTGTAGGGAACAAAAGACGGAAATTGCAAAGTCATACTGTGCCCAAACACTTTGAACTACACGATGGGAGCGATCCAAAAGGTCTGACTTTTAGAGGCATAGAGAGAGTCAAATCTCATTGGAGAGGCGGCAACAGAGTGTCTCTCTTATCTCAAAGAGAGACATTCTGGATACATAAAATGAAAACTAGGAACCCAAAGGGTATGAATGTAGACATAGACATTGCCGCTTTCCTTTAAATATTCTTTTGAATATTCTATCATCAATGATATGATTGACTCTCCTATGATCACATGTTTTCTTTCTTTTTAAATTTTAATGTTTAATTTTTATTTTCCGTTATGAGAATATTATTAATTTTCTTAGTAGGCATAGACAATGAAGATCTGAATTTAAAATTCACGAGTGAGTACAGTAACAAACAAGTTAATTATCTAGACCTAGAAATATATATAGAAAATGATAAAATAAAAACAAAAACCTTTTTTAAGGAAACAGATAGAAACAGATAAAAACAACTACATTTTGCGGACAAGTTGTCACCTTCCTAGGTGGATGGACGGAGTACCATCTAGTCAGTTCACCAGAATTAAAAGAAACTGCAGTGAGAGAGAAACGTTTTTACAACAATCAGAAAAACTGAAGGATAGATTCATAGAAAAGAAGTATGAGAAGGACAAGTTAGATGAGGCCTTACTGAAAATAGATAAACTGGAGAGAGAAGACCTTCTGAAACCCAAACCAAAAGATAAAACAGTAAAAAATAAGTCTGACTTTGCGTTCCTCACAAATTACAATGGGGAAGCAAAGGAAATTAAAAAGATCATAAACAAACACTGGGCCATCCTTAGGAATGACCCAGTATTGGGAAGCGAACTACCAGAACATCCGAATGTCATTTTCAGGAAGGCACGTAACCTAAAAACCACACTAGCTCCAAGTATCCTTAAACAAAAAGCTAAACCCCAGAACTGGTTACAATCAAACAAAGGATTTTACGGATGTAAAACATGCAGAGCATGTCAATTCAAATCTAACAACAAAATTGAGTTTACATCAAATATCACAGGGGAAAAGTTTAACATAGAATCTTGTCTGACGTGTAGGTCGGACCATGTGGTGTACATCCTGGAGTGCCCATGTAAATTACAATATGTGGGGAAGACTGAAAGACCGATAAGAACTAGAATCATTGAACATCTAAGTAGTATTAAAAGATCCCTTGTGACACACAGTCTTTCCAAACATTTCATGGAAAAGCACCAGGGGGACGCCGCTGGTCTGACATACATGCCCATTGAACATGTTCCAGGCCACTGGCGGGGGGGAGATCGCAATCTGGAACTCATGAGGAGGGAGACATTTTGGATCCATAGGTTGCGGACTCTCTCACCCAGGGGCCTCAACATGGAAATTGAGATAGCACCCTTTTTGTGACTCATGAAATATGTGACACCCTTATGCTCTTGATTGAACTAACCAGTTCTCTTGTTTTCTTCCTTTGTTGTTCTTTCCTCACAGTGCAAATCTGTCATCTATTAGATCTAGGCTAATAATATTTAATTTTTAATACTCATTGTGTACTGTTTTGTCACTCTGCCTACTCTCCTCAGGTCATGCATATTGTAGAATGTTTTATCCCATTTGTATAAAAATTGTTGGAATAATTGAGTCATACTGCAGGTTATTTTGCCATCTGTATCCCATCAGATCATACATATCCATGTTTGAATGTAAAGTTACCCTCTTACAATTATCAATGCGAATTTGAATACAAAGCCAACCCCTTACAAATGTAAATGTGAATTCTTATGTAAAATGAATTTATATACATAACGGAGCCTTCCCACATTTTTTACCCACCTCACATTGAATAATGTGTGGTAAAATATTTTTCAAAATATTTTCCAGTTTGGAAAAATCCATCTTAGTGCCCCTGCTGGGTCCAAACACTATTTTTTTCCCCTTAGCATACAATTCGTTTGCATTAACCCGTCCCAACCCTCATCCTTGTTCAATCCTACACCTCGTTCCCACATATTTACATTGTAGGTAAATTGACCCACTGTGGCACCTCTGAAGTATTTATTAACTACAAATACCTGAACATACTTGAAATTCATTCAATAATAGAAGAAGCTACAATCACATCTTTTTTGAACCCATTATCCCTCAACCTTGCATAATTATATTTGCCACATCAGGTTAAATGTAACACCACGTTGAAATGATAGAGAATCCAATTCCCATGGAAACAAGTGCTCCCTTATGCATATGGATGCCGATTTAGATAGCAATCAGTGCAGATCTTTTTACACACAAGTGTTCTGGATTAAATGCCAATCATGCAGGGTATATGTAGATACTAAGGAGTAGAGGGCGGTACACTCCTGAGGAAGCCACGCACCCTATTAGCGAAACGCGTAGAGTGGTAGCCGCCCAGAGAAGGAGAGAATCTGTAGCAGAGTTTGCAGACCCACGACCGGAAGTGACGTATCGCGACCAACCGGAAGTGACGTATCAGAGCCTGCCGGACAGGACAGTCCACCCGAGAGGGAGCTCCAGGCAGAGAGCCAAGCAGCGTCCTGCAAGACCAACGAATCGGACGGGAACATCATACCCCAGAGGGAGCCCACGAGGGGGAGAGTCCCAAAGAGCGGCGTCCCACGCAGAGTCCATATCGGAGGTGGTGGGTGAGCCGGAAGCTAACAGCTTTCTCTCCTTGATCACATATAATGTGATACACGCATGAAATACTTGTTTTTATTGTAAGTGTTCATTTTTTAACCCTATAAAGTCGAGTTTTTTTACATGACTGGTCTGCACTATGGTTATCTTTTCTTTTACATACACATTGCTGCTGAGCTGAGATTGGGAGTCCCCACATCCCTGGTTGAGAAACCCTCCTTGCTGAGACCATTGTGTCAAACCGCTTGTTTTTGACTTACATCTTGTAAGTAGGCAACACATATGAGCCAAGATTCACCATAGATTCTATATACCAGTTATAAAACTGTCTGCACTTAGATTGTTTTTTGTTCTATTTTCCTTTTATGCTCCCCCTGGATTGCAACTGAATATTATTAATATTGACATTTTATATAGAGACTATGCTTTTAGTATTATTGCACATGTGGAACATTTTATCACATTATAATTTTGAGATATAGTTTATATTGTACCTTAAATGACACTAATCACTTCTTTATTCCTCTTTTCCTTTTCTCTCCTCATATTAGGATTGTCATGTCTTATGATGAGATTAATATATGAGGACTGGTATTATATGTATCTTAGTGTCTATATATTTTTTTATATTTTTTTTTTATGTGGATTTTTTATATACTAGTATACCTATATTCTTCAATGCTATGAAATCATCTTAGAATTGCTAATATAGGTCCATCTCCTCTGACATAGTAAAATGCAAGGTGTTACATTAACATAATAAAGTACTTCTGTGGCAAGCTGTGTGCAGTTGTTCTTAGAAGTATTTGTTGTGTGTATTCTGCAGGGAATGATGATATTTGCCAATGATGTGACGTGAAGCTTTGTACAAAGATTGCTTGAAAATAAATAGTGTAATGTGCAATGCAATAGAAAAATATTGGGGAGTGACCCCCTTGTATCCCTGGGGCTACTAAAACCAAGGCTGTTTTTCAGTTTCTAGAGCATGAGGAGGAAGACATCACTTTGATGAAGCTTAAACCATAAATTTCATCCATATACAGATAACTACAGGGTGGGGTGCTAATTCGGTAGAAGTACAGTCGGGCACCTCCTAGGAAATGCCCAAAAGTAAGTCCATGCGGTCCGATACAGCCTCACCTGCACCCTGTATCCAGCGATGAATAAATTCAGCGGTCAGTACTCACGATCTGCCTGCGTGATCTGCCAAAGTAGCTGATGATAATGCAGCGCGATACCCAGCTGCGTGGTGATGTCCGCGGTGATGTCGGCGTGCTCCAGCCGTGTGTAGTAAGTCAGGTAAGGAAAAAAAGGAAGTGACGCGGCGGTCACAGCTCCTCCAATCAGCCTCACGCATATAGAAAAAATAAAAAACTTTATTGATAATTCAACATGAACAACAGCAACTGGACACTCTGACGCGTTTCTTCTGGGATCAGACTTTTTTCAGACTCTTTGAAAAAGTCTGATCCCAGACGAAACGCGTCAGAGTGTCCAGTTGCTGTTGTTCATGTTGAATTATCAATAAAGTTTTTTATTTTTTCTATATGCGTGAGGCTGATTGGAGGAGCTGTGACCGCCGCGTCACTTCCTTTTTTTCCTTAATGTGCAATGCATGTAACACTTGTGAACGCAACAGTCAGTCATGTAATTAGACAAAAAGGCTGAGATTGATGTGGGAAAAGTTTGGTGTAACATGTGTAATTAGCCATGTTATTGTCACATGTTGACAACAATGAATAGTCGTGTGCATATGCATGCATTTCTGTAATGAGGATAGTTGCTATAGAATGAGTTTACAAGGTGTCCCAATGATGAATTACTGTACATGTGTGTATAAGTTAGGTTGAAGTGCTTGTAATGCTACGGTTACAATGTAAACATGCAATGTGATTGAGCATCCAATAAGTGACGTCATGAAAATAGGGAGGACCAAAACTAGATGTAAACATGAGAATACAGATGTACATGAACGTTTAAAGATGCGTGACACATTACAAGCATTGTGTAATGTAAAGGAACATGAATATACGGTGTATGTGTGACATGTGTGACATGTGTAACATCATGTAAATAATTGTCGCTCAGTTCAGTAAAATGTGTGATATGATGTGAGGTTCTCCTTTAAGAGTTGAGTATAGGATTTTCCCTTGACACATCATCACATGATGAGTAATGTGACCCGCAAATGCTGAAAACATGTAAAATTAGAATGTTATGCAAATAATACACGTCAGCTGTGACACAATGCAGGGAATGCCCCCACACTGTAATGCAAATGACGTTTGTATTGTGAGCAATGAAACGTAAACAGTACTATACTGTTATACGTCCCCGCTCCATAGACTCCATTGATGTACAGAAGATTTTTTTTTTCTAAGTGCCGTTCCGGCAGCCTTAGCGATCGTTCTCCCCTCCAAACTGCCAACTTTAGTTGGCGGGAGAAATTGGCCATAACATCTCAATTTCGTAGTGCCAATCAGCCCCGATAAGCTGATTTTTTTTATTGAATCCAGCCGATTTAAAAAAGTGGCGATCAGTGGCGAAAACAGGCTTATCGGCAGCCGACTGGCCATAACAAAATTATCGGCTCCGAAACCTGCCGAAATCAAGCACTTATCGGCGCTTACTGAATCTCAAAACCAATTTTGGCTATAAAATGCCGAAAAATACCTTATCAACGCTTACTGCATGAGGCCCTGTGTCCTATGTTCACTAAACGTTGTTAAATCGTCAATATTAGAAGAAAAATATATCTGGTTATTATTGCTGATTTAACATCGAATTCACTAAGTATTATACATATGCATGATATCCTGAGTTACTAATCTAGATTGCTTGCAGTTGTTTAGTGATAATAGACAAGATCTGTTATAGGCCCATTGATATTATTTTCTTCATTAGCACAAAAATCAGTCTGCATTAGTACAGAAAAGTGATGTATTCTCTTTGATGCCTCAGGGGCTAGCAATGTATTGCAATTGAATGCCTCGCAGGTATCCAAGGTTGTTCATG
>WSYH01011973.1:0-10591 GCA_036426205.1 Ascaphus truei | reverse complement strand
TGTTGTCCCAGTCAGTGGGATGTGTGTCAGTCAGTGTGTATTGTGGTCTCGTCAGTCGGTGCATGTGTGTGTGGTGTGTGTGTTGTGTGTGTGTGGTGTGTGTGTGTGTGTGTTGTGTGTGTGTGTGTGTGTGTCAGTTCATTGGTGTGTGTGTGTTGTGTGGTGTGTGGTGTGGTGTGCAGTATATGTGTATGTGTGTCTCTCATTCTGTGTCCTGCCCGCCTCCTCTCCCTCCCCCCACCCAGGCCAGAGCTTCACCCGTCCCTCTGTCTGAGTCTCTCCTCCCCCCTCACACCCCCCCCCCCCCAAAGGCAGCAGAGCTGCGGCCACCGCGCGCTCTGTTGAGTCTCTCCTCCCCCCTCACAAACCCCCTCAAGGCTGGCAGAGCTGCGACCCGCGGTGGCTCTGTCTTGGTCTCTCTCTCCCCCCCCCCACACTCCCCCCTCACAGGCAGGCAGAGCGTGCGGACCCGCGGAGGCTTGTCTTGGTCTCCCCTCCCCCCCTCACAAACCCCCCCTCACAGGCAGGCAAGAGCTGCGACCCCCGCGGCTTTCTGTCTGTGTCTCTCCTCCCCCCCTCACAAACCACCCCCCTCAGGCAGGCAGCCTGCGGACCCGCGGTGTTCTCTGTCTTGGTCGTCCTTCTCTCCCCCCCTCACACACAGCAGAGCTGCGGACCTGCGGCGGCTTCTGCCTGAGTCTCTCCTCCCCACCCCCGGCGAGACGCTCGGCAGCACCGGGCCGGCGTATGAGGGGCACTCCCGGAAGTTGCTGCGTGGGCAGAGGCGATGGAGGCATGTCGCGGGGAAGGGGGGCAGCGCGTCATCGTCACGGGAGCTGGGCTTAGATGGGAGCGCTGCACGATCCCTTCTGATGGTCTGTGGGAACGCAGCGCACTCACCCCCCCCCCCCCCTTCCATCCTCGGCCGGGAGGTCAGCAATTACATTTGAGGGGGAGTGGCGCCGGCGGCTAGCGCCGCCGCCGCTGCATGTTCAGCGTGGGGGGGAGCAGTGCTCGTGTAGGAGCTGCGGCGGCGAGTAATGTTGAGCTTGTGGGGGAACGTTTGGGGGGGACAAAGATGCGTTAGCAGCGGTGCCGGCGTCGGCGGCTATGATTTACCAGACACAGCCTGGCCTCAACTGCCAGCACTGTGACGTCAGCACTTTGACGTCACATCCGTTTCATTTCATCCCCACAATCCATTTTTGTCCCTTAGGATGAGGTGCCAACTAAAGTTTCACTTCAATAATTGTTGCATCGGTCGGTTTAAAAAATGTTTAGTTTTTAATTATTATTTCCACAAAAATCGTGAGATCTAAAAAGTGTAGGGAGGTTTTGCTATGTTCCGAAGTGAACTCCAGGTTGACTTTTTAGTGTTAATATGTGTAATAAACTTATTAAACTCTATTTCGGTTCCCTCCTCTCCATATGAGCAACACATCATCATTGTAGCGATGCCAGGAACGATTCGCGCCATACGGATGTTCGGACCAGATGTGACTGTCCTTCCCAATCCGCATAAAGATGTTTGCAAAACTGGGCTCAAACCTTGTCCCCATCGCAGTGCCGCACAACTGGAGAAGATGTCCCCGTTGAACCAGAATGAGTGTGGCGTAAAACAAAAGCCTATGCTTTCTAAAATGAATTTCGTTGTTCCTGGAATGGATGGGTTTTTGATATTACTCGCTCTAACAGCTCCTTCCCCTCCCCGTCCGTATGCTTAATGCAGGTATAGAGCGATTTAACATCGCAGGTAACCAAAATATAGTCCTCCCTCCATTTGATGTCGTTTAAAATGTTTAAAACCTGTGTGGTGTTAGGTAGGATCTACTATTAGTGGCATACTTTTGGAGAAGGTTTCACATCCTCAGATTTGAGTGGGGAGCCTATACCTGATATAATTGTCTCCAGGGGGGGGTCTCCAGGCACTTATGAATTTTGGGTAAAAAATGAAAACAGGTAGGATGGGTTTGTTCCCATTTTAAATAACCTCATTCCTTTTGATTCAAAATGCCCAGAGACTTCCCCCTCTCTAGGATGCATCTATGATTTTTTTTTGTATTTTGTCGTGGATCCCATTCAATTTTTGATATGTTCCACATCTCCTAGTATCCGCCTGCCTCCTTGAGTTAGTATTCATATCCATCACCACCACACCTCCTCCCCTTATCCGCTGGCTTGATGGTGATGGATCTGTCTTCTCCTAATGCTTTCAATGCTTCTTTCTTCCCTACTGAGGTTGTCTCGTTTGTCTTTTGGCTGTCTGTTCCTGCGATTTCTTCTCCAGGTCGTCTAAAAACTAACTGTTGGTAGACCTCTAGATGGATGTCCCCTACTATTACTTGGATAAATTTCGATCTATCCGTAATCCTGAGTGGATAAAATTATCCTCCAAAACTGGGGCTCCCAATGTACTGTTCAATGTAACTTGGCTCCCTCGCAATTTGTTCTCTAGATTGAGCATCTTTGTTCAAAAAGAAACGTTCCCGTTTTACTTGCCTTAGAATTTGTTTGCATCAAGGAACATATTAAAACCACTGGACTTTGTAGTTGGGCAAATTTAAGCCTCTCTCTATTAGCCCTAGTTGTGTATCTGTGAGCACCGGTCGTGCTATGTTGAATACTCCCCTTATTCGTTTGTCTCTTGGGAGGCCTCCTTCCTCCTCTTTTTCCTCTCTTCTCTTTTGTTTGGTTTGTCCCTCTCTTTCTCTTTCTCGATTAGCGGTGTCGAATTGGTTTGTGTACGTTGGTGGTGCGGGGACTCTGCTCTAAAAAAGTCCCGCGCTGTTTGTTTTGTTTGGCCCTGTCCCATTAACTTGGACCTTTTAATGGGAGTAACGACTGGGGGGTGTAGTAGTCTGGACGGTCGCAGTATATAAAGGAGGAGCGGGGAGCCATATCCATCCTAACTACGGAGCCTGAGGAAGCCCATAGGGCGAAACGCGTTGCTCAAGAAAGTACGTTTAGGAACAGCAGCAATACTGGCACCTCCTAGCGAAAGGAAGTAGTCGGGCAAACAACCATGGAGTATTCAATCTCTGCAGTCAAGGAATCACACTAAAACTTGGCCTCAAGAGGACAAATAAACTACAACATCACCATACCACCAACAGAGCTCTTAAACTGCACCTCAAGTCCCATCTTTGACCAATCCGCTATTTTTGGGCACTCCTGGGCTGTGTACTAACAGAGTGTTTGATACATTCGTGGAAGGGCCAAAAGATATCCAAGGTTATAGGAAACATTGACTGTAGAGAGTAAAAGTAAAATTTGAGGGAGGATTTATGTAAAAGGACTAACTCGGAGACATAGCGAGATCAGAGGTATTATTAAATATTATATGGAAAGCTCAAGTACTACTGTCATACATCAGCAAAAAATCCCTTAAAGTGGAATTTTCATATCACTGTTTTGAGGAGCTATGTAAACATCGGAAAATATCAACAGGGGACTCATCTCAACCCGTGTATCAAAACTCAGCAATGACCAAACCAATCATCAACCACAGACTAAATACACTGGGGTACTTGGAACATAATCTCCAAGTAGAAAATCACCATTGAGAGCACATGTCAGGCACAATGCATCGAGTAAGTAGCGATCGAATGCACAAAAACATAAAAGGATTGGACAAATTATATATAATATATAATAATAATATACTATGATAAGTATTATATATATTACTATAATATATATAATGACTATGCGAAAGACCCAGGGATACCATGATAGCAAGGAAGAAGAGAGCCAAGCACAAGAACTGCGGTATGTAAACAAAAAAGTTGTTATTTAGTAACACAAAAGCCCACTTGGTGTTACTGAATACCTTATTTGATACACTACCTTGCAGCTGTGTCTCTTTTGGCTATCAGGACCCCTGGTCTACCAAAATGTCTCAAATCCTACTCTCTATGGGACCAAGGAATCTGCCCCTGCAACAAAGACGTTTGAGTGCTAAAAGCTACCGTGGAATACACTGAGTAAGATATCGTAGGTATAAGAAATAGGTATCATATATATATAATATATATAATACTATAGATATATATATAAGATAATAGAAATATATATATAGCTAACTGTATATTGGTCGAATCAAATCACCAAAAATCACTCAGCCGACAAAAAAAATATCTACTTGCCACAAGTACCGAAAAACGTGTGGCTGACTTGGGCCACTAGGGAGAGCATCAACCACTATAGTAAATAATCACTCGACCAGGTCCGGCACAATGTATAGGTTTGGGATCGAACACTATATAATATATATAATCATATCATAGGGTAATATAAGATATATAGATATATCACAACTCCTATATATACTATTATATAATATTCTCTATCATCTATGATTTGGTTATTCCTCCCCAATGAGATTGACAAGAGACGGGATGGGGGAGCACTGGTGGAATGATGAGTAGGTACACAGTCTGATTCAGTGTGTATGGGACTGCAGTGTTAAAGTGGATGTTTTTAATCTAAAATATGTTTTAAACACTCACACGGCCTTTGTGCAAATGCTTGCGCATCAAGGTATCTTTCGTCCTCACTTTTTTCCTTGTGGATTCGGTCTCCGCCTCTCGTTCTGGCATCTTCCTTTCTTCTTTTTTGTTGTGAGATCACCTTCTTATCTTGTGGGGGGTCGGTCTCCCTTGTCTCTGTGCTTTCCTCTCTGTTTGTATGTGTGGTGTCACCATCGGAATAAAGGCTATAAAATATGAACAAAATACGAACAAAAATATGACAAAATGATATGTGCAGGGACAAGACAAATAACCAGAGGTTTATAATCTTTAAAAGATAGATTTTTAAAAACACTACACGGGCATGTGGGGTGTGCGCTCTAAGGGTGGTATCTTGGTCCAGGGTTATGTCCCACTGCTCCAAAATACAAACTTGACTAATGGCAAGTTATAGGGGAGAAGAAGAAAAAATAGTCACAAGTATTAACTCACACGGCCAAGTGTGACGTGCACACTGTGGAAAAGGTTCTTGTTGTGCTTTCTTCGTCCTTGGATGGGAATGTAGCAGCCTCTGATGTTGATTTCTCTCTCCAGAATAATAAATAAAATTATAAGCCAGAGGGAGTCAAGGCTAAAGTCTTTATTCAAAATAAAATAATAATAAAAACAAAACACACCGCTTACTCAATAGTGAGCTGCGGGTGTGGGATAGGATTAAAAGCACAGTCTCTAGGGGATGTTTAGCAGGGGCTCGATGGTGCTGCAGTTAAAACTCTCTCCGCGGTCCGGATGAGCTCTGCACTATCCAGAACCTACCACGACGGTGGCCGCAACAGATCAAAATATGGGGGATTTTGAGCAAACGCGTTCTGCCCTATGGTTGCCTAGCAGGCTCCGTAGTTAGAAGGATATGGCTCGCCGCTCCTCCTATCATACATGCGACCGTCCGACATACACTACACCCCCCAATCTTGCTCTAAAAACAGCTCGTCTAAGTGAATTGATTAGACGTGTAGGTAGTGTTAGTTTAGCTTCTTGTAATCGTCCCTAGATAGATTTTCGTGACTCATAGGCGCCCTAACTCAGTAATAAAAAACATGGTTCTTTCAGTGGGCATAAAGAAAGGTTACCTCTGGTTAAAATAATTAAATGTAATGAACTCTGCATGATCTCATTTTTGTCTAATAATGATTAATACATACATTTCCAAAACAGCATTTGAATAGCTAGTAAAAAAATATGTTATCCCGTACAAAGGTTTAAACCATTGTCTTTATTTAGTTAATCAAAAATGTGGATGTTGGGATGTAATTAATGATTCGCAAAGTATAAATACAGTCTATGCAGAAGGTGTTAAAACTCATTAATGGCCGGGATTGAAGTTTCTTCCCTATGCATATTAATATACTAAAATAATAAAATGAATGAATATTTAAAAGTGCTGTTTAAAATTAATAATAGAATATAGTGTTAGCTATGTGAACCCTTCACCTTAAAAATAGGTATTTGATGATCCAGATCTGCAAGATGAATCAAAAAAATAATCAGTACCCTATTTAGGCATGAATATATTCGTGTAGATATTACAAGTCAACACATGGGACAGGAGGGGGGGAGGGGCGCGGGGTGTTTAGGGAGGTGGGGGGGGGGGGGAGGAAGAAGGGGGGGAAGAAATTCATAGGAAATGCCAGGGGAAGGGAATGGTATAGGAAAGAGGGGGCGACTAAAACATGGACTCCTAAGATAGTTGGAGGGATGATTGTTGAAAATATGTGTCTGCTCAAAAAATGCCCCTAAGTCTATGTCGTAGTTAAGACCTTTGGGCTAGAGTCTGGAGTCTAAAATCAAAACGTCTCGCGGTGTGCAAGTTTATTAAGCTGGGCTCCACCCCTCCATGTGCCCCAACTTTCTCTATTCTTATATGAAAGCCCCTCTGGATTCCCATGTGACAGGCTGAAATGCTCGGAGACATTATGGGTCAAACTGCTTTACGTATATTGCCCACGTGCTCCAACCGCGGCGATCTCAAGGGCCTAGATGTCCGGCCCAGTATTGGAGACCACATGGGCACGCAACCAGGTATACCACATATTCCGTCCGACAAGTGATTAGATGTTTGATATTAAATTTTCTTCGTAAGTTTGAAAATAAAAACTGTTTCTATCGTCTTTCACTGCCTGTTTGCCAGGCCTTGCAAACTGAAGCAACTAAAGCAACTAAAAAAGCCCACTGGGGGGGGGGGGTGGGGGGTAAACCAAGTGGTGTATGTTTTAGTATTTCCCTCCTAAATACGCTCGGGCTAACTTGGTTTTATCGTTGGTGCCCTTCTAAAATGACCCATGGGGTCAGACGGAATGTGGTCCTTTAAAATAGGGTCCTTCTGCACTATGTGCCAATGTTTCTTTAAACTGCAGTTATTACCGAATCGGTATTATAGTCTGTGATAAAAGATAAGGGGAAGTTGGTCCTATTTTTAGTTCAAGATTTTAAAGATTTTCCCTGGAATTGATTCGTTCGTTTGAGTGCAGCATCATATCTTAGTGTCATAACCTCTTCCTAGAAATTTATCTTTTAAAATTAAGGCTGTTCCGTGGTAAGTCTCTGGATCGTGCAGTTTTCTTTTTTCTGCGCATTGTCCGTAGGGATGTTTTTAAGCCACTATAGAGTGGGTGGAACTAGTGTTCAATAAATAATTGTTGCGTCGGTCTGTTTTAAAAATGTTTTTGTTTAATAATTCTTTTCCACCAAAAATCGAGTGAGGTCTAAAAAGGGTAGAGACTTTGCATTTTTGCTTTTCTGAAGTGAACTCTAGGTGGACCTGATTAGTATTCAATTAAACTAATAAAGATCTAACTCTGTTTCGGTTCCCCTCCAAAGAGCAGCAACATCGTCGATTTGACTTTGCGTGCCAGGAGACAAGATTCGCGCCATACGTGTTAAGGACCAGATGTGACTGTCCTCCCCATCCGCCATAAAAAGGTTTGCAAAGCCATGGCGCAAACCGTCCCATCGCGGGTGCCGAACAACTGGAGAAAGATTGTCACCGTTGAACAGAATGAGTTGTGGCGCAAAATAAAAATTTTGATCATCTTGCAGATCTGGATCATCAAACACACTATTTTTAAGGTGAAGGGTTCACATAGCTACGACATATATTCTATTATTAATTTTAACAGCCTTTTAAATATAATATTAATTCAGTTTTAGGTATTTAGTATATTAATATGCATAGGGAAGGAAACTTCAATCCCGGCCATTAATGAGGTTTTAACAACTTCTGCATAGGACGTAATTATACTTGCGAATCTATAATTACAATCCCACATTTTTGATTAACTAAATAAAGACATGGTTTAAACCTTTGTAGGGATAAACATATTTTTACTAGCTATTCAAATGCTTTTGGAAATGTATGTATTAATCATATTAAGACAAAAATGAGATCATGCAAGTTCATTACATTAATATTTTAAACAGAGGTAACCTTTCTTTAGCCACAGAAAGAACCATGTTTATTACTGGTTTAGGGCGCCTATGATGTCACGAAAAATCTATCTAAGGACGATTACAAGAAGGCTAAACTAACACACACTACACGTCATAATCCTTCACTTAGACCAGTGTTTTTAGAAGCAAGACAGAAGCAAGATTGAGGGGGGTTTTGTAGTAGTATGGACGGGTCGCGTATAAAAGGAGGAGCGGGGAGCCATACCATGACCTAACTACGGAGCCTGAGGAAGCCCATAGGGCGAAACGCGTTGCTCAAAATCCCCCAGCTATTTTGATCTGTTGCGGCCACCGTCGGGAGTAGGACACGGGAAGTGCAGAGCTCCATCCGGACGCGGAGAGAGTTTTACTGCAGCACCACGAGCCCTGCTAAACATCCCCTAGAGACTGGCTTTTAATCCTATCCCACACCGCAGCTCACTAGTTGAGTAAGCGGTGTGTTTGTTGTTTATTATTATTTTTATTTTGAATAAAGACTTTAGCCTTGACTCCCTGGGCTTATAATTTTATTTATTATTCTGGGAGAGAGAAATCAACATCAGAGGCTGCTACAATTCCCCATCCAAGGACGATAGAAAGAACAACTAAAGATACCTTTCCAAGTGTGCACTCACACTTGGCCGTGTGAGTAGTAATACTTTGACATATCTTTTTCTTCTCCCCTACTACTTGCCACTTAGTCAAGTTTTGTAATTTGGAGCAGTGGGACTACCCCCTGGAGCCCAAAGATACCACCCCTTAGAGCGCACCCACACATGCCCGTGTGAGTGTTTTTAAAAATCTATATTTTTAAAGATTATAACCTCTGGTTATATTGTTCCCTTGCACATATATTTTGTTCATATTTTTGTTCGTATTTTGTTCATATTTATATGCATTTATTCCGAGGGTGACACCACACATAAGAAAAACGAGAGGAAAAGCACAGACGAGAGGCGGAGACCGAACCCACAAGATAAAGAAGGTGACATCACACCAAAAAAGAAAGAAAGGAAGAGCTCAGACGAGAGGCGGAGACCGAATCCACAAGGAAAATAAGTGAGGACGCAAAGATACCTTGATGCGCAAGCATTTGCACAAGGCCGTGTGAGTGTTTAAAACTATTTTAGATTTAAAAACATCCACTTTAACACTTCAGAGTCCCATACACCTGAATCAGACGGTACCCTACTCTATCATTCCACCAGTGCTCCCCCATCCCCTTCTCTTGTCTCCTTTACTTTGAAGGATCCTGGGTAGATCCTCCTTTGGGGTCGTTAGAGTCACAGGAGGAAAAGAAACAGGGGGAAACTTTGCCCACTACCAAGGTTGTTATTATACCCTTATCCAACATTTAACTATTTATAGGTAGCGCCCGGGTATTTCTGTTCTATCCCCAGAGATTGAGGCAGATTTCCCCAGGGGCCATGGACCTATGTTGGAGAGGCTGTGGAAGGGTGGGTGATATGGCTCATATTTGGTGGTTTTGTCTGAAAATACAGAGTTTTTGGGTAATGGTGCAGAAACCGATAGGAGAAACGATAGAAATAAAAATACCATTAGACCCGCTTACAACGGTCCTGGCTAAACCAATAGAAAACATGAACCGACACAAATAAAATGATGTCACATATATTGACTGCAGAAAGATGCTCTATTGCTGGAGCCTGGAAAAAGATCCAGCTTCCCTCAAGGCGAGGGGTCATACAGAGAGTAAATGAAGTCCAAACAATGGAGAGATGAACAGCATTTTTAAGCAATAAATGATTTTTTTTTTAAATAAAGTGTGGGAACCCTGGAACTCCAGGGAGAGACGAGTGATCTGGTTATCCCGTGGGGGAATAGGAATATGAAAATGTGTAGGAGCAGACAGAGTTCGAGTTTCTGTCAGGAAAATGACTATAACAGTGTATGTTATGATGTTGTATTAATGTAATATACATGTAATACTATTGTAGTACATGGTGGTATCACACCCCTCCCTCCCTTTTTATTTTGTATCCCCACTTCGTTCTTTGAAAAACCAATAAAAAAAATTTAAAAAAAGGAATCATCATAAAAGTGCATATTCATCTAAGATTCATATAAAAATCAACATACTTCGCCATTACGTTCAAAAGAATCTACCAAACTTCCTGTATTTTCAGCATGTTTGTAAGAGTTACTGCATCCTTTTGCCATAAATCAAATGTGCAAGTAGAATTCCATTAAAAGTAGAAACCTAATCACAATCTTTGTTACAAAACATCTCTAGTACTGACTTTTCGTTTGAATAAATTCGCTTCGTTCTGACCCATCGCCTGCGAGCTCCACCTCATAGCATAAAAAAAAAACAATTGGAAAAACAAATAACATCTACTTTGAAATGAATCCCTTTTTTGTCCCAAAAAGTTCTAGTGTGCAAGTCCTGGTAAACTTGTTTATTCCAGCTGGTGAGAGAGTAGACCCCAGGTGCACTTTGCTATTTGTACCCGTTTGAAACACCACAAACAAAAGTTCAGTGGAGTTCCACAAATTCTTATTGTCATCCGTTATGAAGTCCCAGTGAAAGCAGGGCTGGTAACACGGCTCCGATCACCAACGTCAAGCTCTCCAAGAGCCCCAGTCCATGGCGCCTGTACTCCGATGTCCCTTGG
>WSYH01011972.1:0-19783 GCA_036426205.1 Ascaphus truei | reverse complement strand
GTGTCGTGTGTGTGTGTGTGTAAGAGCAAGAAAATCAATTTCAAACCAAAATGCGTTTTACATACTGTACAGCCTGTATGATCCCAACAAAGATCCCTAGAAGCACCAAAGCCTGTAAAGTGGTTATGTATCAAACTACGTAGCTACATTTTTTGACCAGTGATAGTTATTCTCAGAAAAAACTGGTAGAAATGGCTTAAAATCTGCATCAAGATGTAACACATGCCAATGATTTCTCAAACAATTAGCTAACACGTCAGATTTCAACGAGAAGGTTTGAATGAATCCAATTTTATTGTCCATTTTTAATCGGATCCATGATTGCTGCCCCCACTTTTTTCTATCTGGCTGTTACCTGGCTGTGCTCCGTTGAATCCCTCCACATCTTCACCTCTATCTCAAGTATACTACGTGAGGCACGCTCTGGACTTGGCTGCAGCACCCATATGTGAGTTATTCTTCTTAATTATAATGTCATTACGTACCCTGGCTGGTGTACTATGCTCTAGGGCAGGCCTGCCCACAACTCGTAAACGCGAGAAGGGCCGAACTGGCCAAGAAAAAAAAAATGGGCCGCACGGGTAAAAATCATCATCATCTCTCCTCCAGCACTCTCATCAACATCATCCTCATAATCTCCCCCAGCACCCCTCATCATCATCCTATATCTCCCCGCACCTTCATCATATCCTCATATCTACCCCAGAACCCCTCACTATCAACCTTTGCGATACTCCCCATCTATCTCTCATACCCCCATCGTAGCCACCTCACCCACACACAAGTACTCCCCCTCCACATAAACACAAATACCCCCTGAACACACACACATCCCACACCCACCCCCCTGCACCTCACATCTTCTCCCCCCTGCACCTCACATCATTCTCCCCCCGTGCACCTCACATCATTTTCCCTGACTTCAAATGCATATCTCGCCCCCCTCCCCCGCACTTCCCTTCCCTACCCTTACCTTGGTTTGCGGTGGAGGAGGAGGCGGCAGAGAAAGCAGGATGTACGCTCTAGCAAAGCAGCAGGCAGGAAGGCCTCAATGCTAGAGCGCGGTGCTACCCTGCGGAGGGGAGGAGAGCAAGTGACAGCGGGCTCGCGGGGGAGGGTGACAGCAGGCTTGTGGGGAGGAGCAGGGGGCGCAGGAGCGCAGGACTGGGAGGGAGGGGGGAGAGCGAAAGCCGCCGCAAGCCGCACAGTGAGTGCGGTGAGCCGCATGCAGGCCGCGGGCCGCGTGTGTGCAGGCCTGCTCTAGGGTGTGTCCAAGTGTAGAGTTTCGACAGGGCTGTTTTGTACAGACCCTGGTCATTTCACACACTGAATAGGATCTTTCATTGCTTTTACCACCCATATATGAGCTTCATTGTGACTCTCATAAAGTGCTGCTCTCATATGCATTTCCTGCTGGAACTTGCCAATTTCATTAACCAAACTTCTTACTTTGGATGCACTGCTATTGAGGACATTGTATCTTTTTTCAACTACTTATATTATCTTTAACTGTGCATGCAATGTCTTGTATATAATGCATAACCTGTTCACCTTATGTAAAACGTATTTGTAACCTGTATCTGTCATCATAACTCTGGCCCAGGACATACTTGAAAAAGAGAGGTAATTCTCAATGTATTACTGCCTGGTAAAACATTTTATAAATAAAATACATTTGTTAACAATCATCTGGTGACTTTTGCCAATACGCAACTGGCAGTTGTTCACAACTTAATGAAAACACATTTATTTATTTCACCCTCCCTTTGCAAAGGACTTGGCAGCAGATCATACAATCTGACAAATTTTTTGCGCACTAATTGTGAAGGAAAATAGATATGTGATATGGGGGTTTATTTACTCCTTTTGACAGCTACAAAACCAGGGCAAATTAATGGCATTAGTCAGGGGTGTAACACTGCCCAAGGGCCACCAACAGGTCAGTCATTGACTGAGCCGCCTGTGCTGAAGCAAGGGATATCCTTAAAACCTGACCGTTGGAGGCCCTTGAGGACTGGAGATGGCCCCCCTTTGCATTACATTTATCAAAAATCCAATTGCATAAGTGGGATTTATTTTCTTTAGAAGTATGGTGCTGTTTTAAACACGTAAATTATAATAATCCCCTTTATCTTAAACTGAACCCACGTTTATACGTTTTTGATTCAAGCATTGTAGAGAAAAAAGGGGGGAAAAAAAAGAGGTTCTATAGCAAAATAAGTTTGGAAGTCCTTGCTCGTTTTACCACTAATACTCCCAATTGAAAGCTGCACCTGTTGCCCTACCGATTTATATGTAAGGAAATGCAGAACTAACGATGGATGTTTTCTTGGGGACTGAAGCAAAGATCAATCTATCTGTGTTTGTGAAGTCGAAAGGACACCTTGAAAAAGTTATTCCTCCTTTTGTCAGGAGGTAAAAAATAAAAGCCGTCTTTCCCTTCCTTGGGTTCCGTCGGGAGCGCCTCTGCGAATTTCCAACAATAAGAAACGAATGCTAAATCCGGTCCTGTAAACAGGATTCCAAAGTATTTTCCCCACTCCTACGGGCATGTCTCTACTGTATATGTTGTGTGGTTGCGATAGTGCGCAGTGAAGGTAAGACACATGGCTGTGGTCTAGAGGAGTCACTATGTCAGAAGAGCTCCCATACCAGCAAAGGGATGGGAAAGGATATGTTTGATGCTAAACCGAGAGCACAGAGTGTGCGCGAGCTTCTGCAGCACCTGTCCCCCAGTACAAAAAGTAACCGTCTTGGTCATTTTGTTTACAAGATTTAATGAAAACCACTGTGTATTCTCTGGAAGTCACAGCAGGATCAGTTTTATCATGGTTTCTATTCTGCTTTTCATCTTGCCTAGTTCATAAACTCATTATGATAGTTCACCATTGCATCATCTTGCACTTAATGTCAAACGGCCACGTGCAATATCAGGGGATTCTTGCAGACATTTCAGTGGCAACATTTAGTTATTTTCATTTGGTGTCTGGCTAAATAATGTAAAACGTTTTAGATTTATTTTAGAAATAGAACTCCCTTAAATGTCAAAAAAATAGTCCACATTTTAAAAGAAAGACACAAATTGTATCACATGCTGCACCAGTAATATTTTGAAGCCTTTATACATTCTCGTATATTCCATAAAGTGACGCTTGACAGAAAGAAATTGGCTTCCTGTTTTAAAGATTGCGTCAATGAGAACAATGTGTGCAGAGACAAACAGTGTCACTACTGTATAAGTAGCAACTTACTTAAGTAAGATTCAGTGACGTTACCACTGTGATACTCCTTGTTTTAGTCCCTATTTAATATGCCTTGAAGATGTCTTCCCTGTGCTGGAAAGATATTAGTCCATTCAATGGAGCTGAAGTCTTCTTTAGCATGGAAAAGATTGTCACAGCATATTGAATAGGGCCCTGAGTGACAAGAGTGGTAGTCATCCAATTCAAAGCGGGTCAACCAAGTTTGTATCTCACTGTTAGCTCCTTGCAACCGTGGAGACATGTATGTCTTCTTGGCCTCTGGGTAACAAAATGTATTAGATTGAAAGCTTTATGGGGCAGGATCCTGTGCTTAAAATTCTTTCTATGCACAACATTGCATACATGGCAGTAGTATTATAACAGGACATTATTATTATATTTTATTCATGGGTTCTTATGAAGCAAGTTTCATCACAGAATGACATATAGGTAAAAATAAACAAAAGAAGCACGGAGTGTAAGGTTGGAAGGAAGTTCCTTAAAGTATAATTTTTGATATGATTGTAAGAGCGAATGCACCTTTAAGTCAAGCAGAAGTAATTTGTTTAATTTATTTTGCCAGCACCGATGTGTAAGATTTCTTCGTCTTCCTTATCAAACACCCAAAACTGGTCCACCTTTAGCTGTGTGCGTGTGAAAGCTTATCCTCAAATGTTCCTACCTGCCTCTCCTCATTATATGTGGGTGAATCCACTGTTTTGCATGCAAAATGATTTTTCTGCCCTGGTGCAGCACCTCACTGTTTGATACTGTAATTTACCAAACATGAAGGCAGTCAAATTATGAAATTAAGAATCTAAAAAGCTTTACTTAAGGTTTAAGAAATTATTTCCACATCATTTGGAATTTTCTGCTTATTAATCTCTCAATCTCTCAATCTGAGATCCCTCATTCATATTTGTTTTATAGCAAAGCAGTAGGCTAAAGATGCCTGAGTCCATGATACAATCAATACATTTCTCTGTTCTAACAGCTGAGCTACTATAATCTAGGATAAACATGCATTATGAATGCGCTTGTCAAAAATATTGTTGCGAGCTTTTAAAAATTCATGGATGAGGTTTTGATGTACTGACGCCATTTTTGTTTGTGAATACATCAAATCTCAAAGTAAACCTTGAACAATTACAAAACATTCCAGAGGGGGGCGCATGTGGGATGGGGCTTCGAGTAGGAGCTCTGCTTGCAGTGGATCGGCAACCAAACTTGAGTCGGGGCAATCCCCTTCATATAATATAACCTCCCAAGCCAAAACGGGAATACCGCATGTGAAACATAAACAAAAAAAGAAGCAAAAACAATAAGGTTTCACAGTTCTTTGCCCACATAGGACAAAAACAGGGATGCCGACACATGGCATGTCACACGTCTGCTGCCATAGTCCTAAAAAGAAAGAGAGATCCTCTAATCAGAGCCGGAGATGTTGATCTACGTCACAAAGCAAGGAAATGCAGAATCTTTAAAGACTTTAAACTGTCCCTACGGTCAGACTTGCAAAAAGCCATGCAGGATCTGAGACAGGACATTGCCTCCGGAGATGAGTGGATGGAGGCACTTGAGACAGGGGCTCAGCCCTACTATAGTGTGGCTGAGACCAAACTAAAGGCAGAAGGTAGAGTAAGGATGCTCCGCTGAGCAAATGCAGGAGCAGCATGAAAATAGGTCCATCCCAATATTTGGGAATAAGAATATACGGAGGATCATGAAATGTGAAACTGTCCGCTTTCTGATAAAGTTTTTTCAATTTTTACTGCTGGATCCATACCCCACGGACCTGCTATGATAGAGCTCACCGGGTATGAAGCCCACAAGGGCTCCTCAGGAAGCCACCAAGATACTCCTTGGTATCATACACTACTATACCACCAAAGAAAAGACCTATGGCCAAGTCCCTGCTGCCTCTGCAGCACTCGCCATGGACAACGAGCTGTCCCTCAATGGGCCGGGCCCACTACAAGTGGTTGCGCCGGGGCTGCGCACAGGAAAATTGAGAGCTGAATAATGGTGACCAGCGTGGGTGGCATGCCCTCCGATGGTTCAGCCAATGAGGGCAAAACTGCGGGTGATGTCATGGTCGGGCCCCCCCCCCCCACACCTCCAACATGTCTCCTCACCCCCCGTCTTCCCCTGCAGCTTACTGAGACCGGGGATCAGATAGCTGCACGCGCCGCCAACCTGCAGGGCGCGCGTGGAGCGCAGACAGCGAGGGCCGTAGCCTTAGAATGATGGCACCAACCGGAGCTTTCGAGGAATTTAGGAAGCTTCTAACTCTTCCTAATTTGGCGACGGTAACTTTGGCTAAAACTAAAGAATCTCACACCTATGCTGAGATCTAGTAAAATGATAACACCAAAAATGACACCCAAACAACTGTCCGAGCCTAGAAGATGGCGAAGCATAATGGATGTATCAAGCTTCCAATCTGAAGCGGGATCCGTTGGGGCGGTCGGTCACCCAAACCACAAGAAGAACCAGGCCAAATAAGGGGGTATACCCAAGTATGAAGAGAGATTCCTGATTCCTCTTGAAGATGTGCCCAGGTTCTCCAGTGGTCGCGGCCCTTGGCGATGTACAGAAGAGATGATTCCTGTGTTCCAATGTTTGTCTGTTTTTCTCCTCTATTTATATTGGCATTGTTCTGCTGTTTGTCCTGTGTGGGTCCGTGTCTTGCGGTGCAGGCTTGAGATGTCCGAGGGAAATCGTGACGGTGGAGGGAAGGAGTTAGAGATCCAGCTGGCAGGGGAACTTCAGTGTGCAGTCACTATACTTACCAACAGCCTGCAAAATGTGTCCTCTGCATCATCATGCTGCCATGACTGTGTGGATATTAGAATTTGATTTCCGTCAGGGGAAATCTGGTGGTCCGATGTGGGGGTGCGAGACAGAGGGGGGGACCTCGGGCTTTGTCTATGGGTGGTGGACCTTTCTTTCTTGCTTATACGCTCCCACTCCTGTGTTGCCCCCACTGCCACCGTCAGGGTCTTAGACTCAGGTCCATATATTCAATTTAACAAAGAAAAATAGCACTGAATGACAACTATACATCTTTATGAGATATTCAATTAGTAGGATTCCCTGTTATACACATATTAGCATTATACATTTGTCTCACTGGTCACTCATCAACTGTTTTTACTCTCAAAATTATTAAGCAAGCTTTATAAATGGAGAAAAAAGCTCATACAGTGGTGGAAAAGTTTGGGAACCCTATGATATTTACAGAAATTCATAGTTTTTCCTTGATAACCATCGTGAATCAAAACCACAAAAAAAAATGTTTTAAATATCCAATAGGAGTTACGTTTTTGACTAATTCATGTCTTTTGAAACAAAGTCTGTATCAATTAGACAAACAATAAGTAATTAAGAATCAGGAATGTGCAAAAGTAAGTGAAATCTTTGTTATACAGCTAAATAAAGGGGTTAATTAGAATCAGGGGTTTAATAATTAGGTAGAACTTCAGGGTAAGTTTGGGAGGTTCACCCTATATTAAACTTATATATAAATTATGCATCGGTAATTGTCTATATCACTGCTCTGCTGACACAATATTGGAGGTGTATTGTTAAAATGGTAATACTATCTTGATTGATTGGAACTTGAGTTATATTATAAATATTATTCATAATACAATTTTCTGGCCGATCCCGCTGCGGCATTGGGGGGGCGTTTGTCTTCCGGCATGGCGTGAGTTCCCACCCATTTTGTTTCTCATTTTACTGTATGTTACTCGTTATTTGTAAATTTAAATAGAGTAATATCACCTGGGTATTAAATCTTCGTAGGTTTCCCCTTTTTGTCCAGTTTGGGTTAACTCCATAATACAACCCCCCACCCCTACTTTTCTCTTGGTACAAATGTAACAACATTTATATACATCTTCTCAAGGGTCAAGTTTAAATTGTATTTTTGTACTTCAATATTCTCATATTTCTCCATTTGGTATTTCTGAGCAAACACGTTTACAATTATTCTCATGTCAAGGGCTTATTTTTCTGTGAAATAAGGCTTTCTCTGATGTCGTTTAGGAAGGACCAGGGAATGTGGTTTGCTTGCAGGAAAAATCATATTCAAAAAGATAAGTCCACTATGTCATGTAAATATACCCCAACTGCTCAACATGCTCCGCATTCCTCTAGCATCTTGGTGCACAAAAAAACTACCAATCAAATATATAGATTCCTTCTCAGATTAAAGAGGGTAGATACATTTTTTTCATTGCTCAGCAGAGACACAACATATACTTTTGCCAAATACGGTATTTACACTCAACGGTCAATCAATTGGATTATCCAAAAAAAAAAACTGTGAAAGTCTTGTGTCAATTCGAAAAAGGCTCTTGCTGGTTGCGGTGACTTCAATTTAGTGATGACTCTCATATGGACAGAGTGTCACCTCCTCCATGAAATGTTCCAAATCAGGCAAACAGCTTTCTAGATCTTTGTTAGAATATTTTTTAAAGACCTATTTGTTATTGATGCCCAGAGAAGTTAAACCAAGGGGGAAGAGATTGACCCTTTTCTCTGCACAATATTTTACCGCTTCTAGGATTAATGATATTTTCAGAGATATTAATGAAACCTCTATAATTAATGCCAAAGACTGGCAGGTACTTGGTCAGATCAAACTCCCTGAAATATCACTTTAAATGAACCCAAACTACATGTCAAATGCCATTGTAAGAACCTAAACTATTCCGTTATAGACTTCCCTAGTCATGTAGAACACTTGAACACAACATTACTAGACGAGATTTCTCTAAATAAAACCACGAAGTTGATTATTCTACCTTTGGAATGGCCCAAAAATCGTTATCATGGGTCACCCTCATTGGCCTTTTATCTTTTCTTAAAAAGAAAAGAGAGGAACACATTTGTAAGCTCCAAAAAGATCTAGACAAATTGGAAACATTAAATTAACATTTCCACATAAAAATAATAAGCAAAAATATCTATGCCAGAGATTCAACTTAATTCTCTTCCTTGAAAACAGTGGAAAGGCTCTAAATGGACAAAAACAAAATTCTATACCAAAGGAAATAAAGCAGATAAGCTTCTGGCAAAGTAAGTTCTAGAACAATAAACTCAATATGAACAACTTCTATTAGGAACCAGAAAGATTAACTGGTCTATAACCCATGTACAATTAACAAAATATTTGCACAATATGTATAATCTAACACCACTGAGGGTGAGTATCACTTGGAGGGGAATCCTCTGATATAAAGACTGTAACAATGGTTATTGGGACCAAGATCAATGTTTAAAGCTTCCAGCGACTGAGCTCCAGATTAGAACCAACACTAACACCACCCTAACCCCTGCACTAGTTTGAAATACTCGGGCATATGGTTTGACTCCCCACATAACATCGGGATGCACCATTCATACCTGACAACCAAAACCTATGCCAAACTGTGTACTTTACAGAACCAAATCCTCCCTAAGTCTCCTGATCAGAAGCGTATCGCAAGCGGATGCTAATTGCCAATTATTGACTATGGAGAATGAGTAATGGCTCGGCAACTCAAAACCCACCTTAGCAAACTTGACACACCCTTACAATTTAATTTGTCGTTTCGTTCTCCAAGCAAATACAAACACACATTCACGCGAAAAGCTCAAAAGAACTAGATTGGTCAACTACGTCTAGGCGCAAAGTTCATCTTCTCCTGTCTTGCCTTTAAATTCTTATGGCAAGCTACACAGCTCCTGAACAAGCTCCTCACCCCTACCACATGCAGCATTTATCATCTGAGATCAGACTCCAAAAGACTGTATGGTCCCGGCTCAACAAAGTAGCCGGCCATTCCTCCTTCTCTTAACGTGCACCCAAAACTTGAACAACTACCGGTAGACTCTCACAAACCACCAGTGTTTAAGTTCTTTCAAATCTAAGGCTGTCCACATTTTAATCTGGTCTGTAACTGTTTCATAATAAAATATATATTATCTTTATGCCAATTATCATATGCCCATAGTATATATTATCTTTAAACTGTGCAATGCATGTTTGTATATAATGTATACCCTGTTCATTTATGTAACTGTATTGTAACCACTTATTATTGTCTTAACTCTGTGCCCAGGACATACTTGAAAACGAGAGGGTAGTCTCAACCCATGTATGTATTACTTGCTGGTAAAATATTTTATAATAAATAAAAATAAAAGACGTAAACTTAATAGGTCACCCGCCGCAGGGGCTTTTCTATCAAATATTACACAGACATTTTGCGGACATATTAGCACTTCACCTTCTCTTATGTTTAATAATGTATGTGTCTCTTGCAGCAAAACTCCCTTCAGAAATGCTGCAGAAAACCATAGTCAATCTCCTAAGAGGGAAAAGATTCAAATATTTGTTCCATTACGGCCAATGTCTTTCTCTTAAACAGATCCAAAATGATACGCCAACTAATCTGGCAAACTAGGTTAGGACGGTCCTCCCTTCCATGATCACCTTGACAGGTGGGGATTGTGCCTAGGGACACGCACATAAACAACCGGAAAACGTCAACTTATTCTCTTATGTCACGTTCCCTAAAGATACGCTGGTTCTTCTTTCTTTCATCACGCAGAGAAGGCCTTTTGGCAGATAATTGTAAAATATAGTTAGCAACCTCTCTGATTACCTGGGTTTGAAAAGCTGCAACCTGCGATTCTCCTCTGAGAAACGTATTTCTGTCTGTGTATGATCTCACAGGACAAATATTAGCCTTTCATATATGCTTAATGGAGAATGGGTGAAAGAGATGGTATGAGTTCCACTGGAGACGTGGGAAGCCATTTCTACAGAGCCATCTAAAGATCAATCTGCCCAAATCTACAGGAACGGGCATAAAGTCCTAATCCGGATGGGACCGTCCATTCCCATAAACGCCATCAAATATTCCACGGTCTTCCACAGGATGGCTGGTGATGATGAGGATAGGCTGGTACAATGTCCACCATCTAGTGGTTTGGTCCCCAAAACTTCCAAACTTTTGATTATTGCAAGATCTAACCGTAGCGTGCAGTATCAAGAGATCTATTCTTGGACATTATTTCATCAACACATCCCAAGATATGCCTAATCAGATTCCATTAATATTGACCTAATAGTATTGATAGACAATAGACTTGCGTCTGGCTCCGTGACAACTGAAACAGAGTAACCCATCCCCATATATATGACTTTGCAAAAATTCGAGGAGGCTAATCTCAATGGAACATCTCAATTGTGAATGGATTCTTGTTAATTTAGTGCAATTTGCCACACGCCTGCAATACACCCATCTCTTTGTAGTCGAACGGGTCAGGTATCTCATCATCAACTGACTTAAACTTATATAGTGTATGATGTACTGTAATGTATTGTATGTATACAATCGGCACTTAAATCTTCTAACTTAGCCAAGGTGAAGTACCTGTTGAGCCATGTGAATGTGCTCACAAGTGATACTTTTATTTGCTATGCGGTACGCATCAAGCAAATTTACCGTGTGTACGAGTTCAGAAATAGGGGTGACAGTACAATACGCCAGAAAATACAAAAAAAAACCAGCTTTGTAGCATAATGTTGAAAAATATTACCTAAAAGATATATTGATTTCATACCAAAACGAGGCTAGCGATGAATTACAAATGCTTGGATCTAAGGTCTAAATATAATACTGTACATACCTCTTCTGCATTCTCTCTTCTCTGTCACTACTCATTTCAAATCCTCTCTTACGTGACAGTCCCCTTTCTCTGCTACCTTTGTATCTTCCATGCAGGAGTTGAGGGTAGTTGAAAAAATGCGTTGAAGCCAACATGCAGATTGGTTCAGCAGGGCATGGCAACTCTGGAGATTTTCCAACTTCAAAATCAAAGGAAGCTGTAAGTAGCTGCAGTGCGCGCCAGGACTTGCATCATCATTCTAATAATTGGCAGATTAACATACTGTAGATCTATTCTATGTCCGTAATTAGTAGTACAAGTAAAATCAAATAACAAAATAAAGCACCTGGAGAATATTAACGGTTTTAATAAATAAGGGTAAAGCTGCTAGATACAAGTTTAAGGCACAAAGGCTAATTGGTTATATTTATGGTGACAAAAACAGCTCACAATTTCTGAGTAAGCTATATTTGGCTGGAGAAGTGTCTTTAAGATTGTGGTACCTTCTGAGAGTTGTTCATTCATACATTTGTATTTAACCTCACAGGCCATAACAGCACAGAAGAAATTAGGCTCGCTTATAGTGCCGGCGAACAGCGACGCGACATCGCGGTCACAAGCAAATGCATCTGCCGCATCCGTGCGCATATTAAGTGTGACGCGACGGATGGGTCACGACGCTGGAAGTCATCGACTATTTGATTTTTCTAGCGACCGTCGCCTAGGTCAGGTTTAGCCGGCGCCGTCACTAATAGCGCTAGCCTAAGGATGTACAGATACCACAAGCAGCGTGAAGACTCAACAACGTTGGGAGTTTTTCAATGTGAAGTAGGTGGCATCATTCCTTTAAATGCATGCGTCTTCAATGGTAGGTGAATAGGAGAGATATAGATTTTTGGTTTAGGCTATCATACTCTTCAGGGATGGGATACAAGAAGTGCATTGAGCATACTAATAGTCATGAAGCCACTATTTGGTTGCATATTATTTATTTTATATGAGAAGCAGTGGTCCCAACCTTTATTACATCCGTTTACCTCCATTCTAGAAAATATAGTGTTCGCGAGCCACAAATAAAGAAACATCTTATTGCTACTCATTCAGAACAGTTGCTAACAAAACGCATTGACCCATTCCCATGTAGGATAGTGTCCTGCAGTTTGTGTGGGGGGGGGGGGGGCATCGGATACTAAGGCCCAAGCGCACCTTAAGGTGTGCTGGCAGCATAGGGGGTATAGCTGTCCAAGTATGTGGGAATGTCCAAGTCATGCCCCTCCATGTCCTCGCCTCGTGTGATGCATAAAATGACATTGTGGGAGCAACTTTGGAACAGCTCCTGCTTATTGACGATATACGTACCAGCCTCCGCTAATGCTGCATGTGTTGGGGACTCTAAAGGCGGTGAAATAAGATTTCATTCCTATGGCCCTTTTGTAATGAAAGAAACATCCAGTAGTAGTTATTAATATGTAAAAAGTCTACATATCTTGACTGCTTGACCGGGTGGGCTGGCGAGTTTAACATGTGTTTTGTTTGGCCCAAAAAGTGAACGCAAATGACCCATAATGTATGATGAAGAAAGTAGTATGACTTAATTAAATAATTGTTACATATTGATTTGCATGGGATAGTGTTTGTTTACTGTTGTATATTTGGTTACTTTTCGAGTAGCGCTCCGGATTGGTACTATTAGTATATAATTTATAAATACTTGGATTTGGATGTCTTGAGCTCACTAATTGTGATACTTATTTATGTGGCGGGCAGGTCCCCCACGGCCCCGCTCGGCGTCCTATACCTCTCTATGCAGTGGGGAGGGGGGCGGGCTCTGCTGGGGAGGTTTCGTGTAGTGGGGAGAGGGGAGCCAAGTTCCGAGCTTCACTGCGCCGCCGGTAGTGGGGGCTGCCATCCTGATTGGGCACGCATGGCAGTGTATTACCACAGTCAGCTGCGCTCTGTGATGTTCCCGCGCATGGCAGAAGGTTAGCGCACGCCGGCGGCACAGATAGGGAAAGGCTCTATCAGGGACTCACATGGTCCCACTGAGCATCTGGACAAGGGAAAACATGGTGTTCATTAGCCCCAATCGGGTCTAGGAGCACCCTGCTCGCCGGATAGAAATTTGGAGTGCCTGAGACCACACCAGTCAGGCTGGGACATCAAAGGTGTGGTGCAGCGTGTAGTAGGCTCTGCAATGGGTCGAGGATCCCCCCATTAAGCGCCCCCTGCGAGGCCTCTCGACTCACAAGTAGCTTTGTGGTTGTTTGCAGGGAGGCCCCTTAGATAGGGATGCTTCCCAAGTTTACTGGTCTAGTGTCAGGGACACAGTGAAGATATGCCGCATGGTGTTTGCGGCCTGTGTTGAGGACCCAGACCATCTGCAGTTGTAGGAGAACTCTGTGATATTATCCATGTGCGAGTGAGCCGCCACCGCAAACACAACAAACAAGTTGGATCGTACGGATCCTTTGTTCATCGCCATTTACCGTCGTGCTTGGCCAGCCCCGGGCCATGTACCCAACAAGGGGCACCATCACATACGGGATTGCGCTATCTCGTTCACTTGGGGGTGGCCCTGACATGGGGGGAGGAACGGGACATCCATGGTATTGGTGCCAAGCACCCTATGTACTTTGGGGGACGCTCTTAGGTGGTATGGGGTTGCGGCCTGATTCATACTGGGTGTTATCAGGATAATCAATATGATTGTGTTCAGAAAGGTTGTTGTATAACTTGATGTGTGTAATATTGGTAGGTTGTTCTGGTAGGGGCTTATCCCTCACCCGTTGCGGATCTCCTTGCAGGTGGAGCGCCTGTACGACCAAAATCAGTGTACACCAAGGCTCCGCAGGGTGGACTTCAGGACTCCTTATTATACATAATGACTTTGTAAGAGAGTTGTGCAGAGCGTACTCATAATGGAGACACGATTTGGGGTGAAAATTATATCTTGGCTTTTATGACGTCCTGTTTCATTATCCGCAAAACAGTACAGAAAAAGAAACAAAATAAGCGACAGGTAAAACATAAAACAATGAAGAGAAAAACAGAAAAATAGAAGCAAAACAAAGAGGGACCAAACAAAACTCCATCCCTTTGTAAGGGCTAACTTACCTTCCTCAAACCTATTGCTGGACTGGAGGGATTTTCACTTACAGCCTATCACCCCCCACCCAAGTACTGAGGGGAGATTACCATAACGATGGCCCTCAATGTCAGTCTGGCAGTTCCTGGGCCTCTGTGTCGAGAAATATGACGGGTCTTGGGTGTCTGGTTCTTGATCTCAGCACAGCTCTGTTCCAAGACATGTCTGGTGCAGGCTTCTGGCTCTCCTTCTGTCAGCCCAAATGTGGTGAAGAAATCTCTCTCCTGTTTCCACAGAGGACTTTCTTCTACAGACTTAATGGCCAGAGGAAGTCTGGTTATCGCGTGCTGCACTAACCAGATTCCTGTGAGTTTAGAGAGAGTTTCTCTCAATCAGTGATAAAGTAAGTCCCTGTTACAGTGATAATGAGAGTTTTTGTCAGACTAGATCTTAGCCTGTGACATACATTTTTTTTTAACAGGTTAAGGTTCCTTTTTTTTTTTGCTAGACAGGTCATTCTGTGGTTAACACCAAACCGAATTTCTTAATATTCTGTCAAGATTTCTTCCTCAACAAGAAAGTGTTATGTCAATGCAACAGAAGTGAAGATAGCATCTGGGTCATCTACATCCAATCATGATTAAGGAAACTTGGAGAACAATGACTTCTGCTTTTTTCAACCCACTATTCATTATCGGATTGAATGAATCTGAAAGCATCAGAAAGCTGCTGTCAACCTATAGCGTCGAACTTATTAATCAATTCATCACACACTGGGTCATTATCGAGATAAGGAAGGTTAAGCTGACAGTTTCGTGAAAAGCTTGCATTCATCCTGTCCGAATTAGTTTATTTATTTCTGAACAAGTGAGTGGGTGTGTTTTTGTTTTTTTTTTAATATATATCAGTTAGATAAATAAAGCACGTGTTATCCAATCGCATGAACAGTATCATATATAGCGTGGTGCGCAAAACTGGGGGCTAAATTTTTCAGTGTGGAGTGTCGCAGCAGGAGGCAGTTAGATGGCCCACGCTCCCCGCCCCCCCCCACCCAAGGCATTTAAATTAAATGCCGGGACCCAAAGAGGGCCTTATAACACACTTCACCATTCCGTCTCCAGCGACGTTGGGGTCGTCATGGTATCCTGGCATCAATATTGACGCCGTGGGGTCATGTGATGTCACGTTACCATGGCAAGTGATTGTCACATGACCCCCCGCGTCATTTTGACACCGGGGTGCTCACTCGAGCAATGGGGGGGTGCGATGCGCAGAGGAGAGCAGGTAGGGGTGCGCACGGGGAAGTTTGCGCAACCCTGATATCATATACAACACAGGATCTAAATGTTAGCCAAACCCCTGGATGGGAGACATGAAAAGCTCTAGTACGGCTTCAATTACTTCTGCTCACTCTCCTTTCTTCACAACTACCATGCCAAATGACTAAGAAATGATATGTTGCTCCAACAATATGTACTGGAAGGCTGTTTGAGGAAGTGAAGTTGGGTATTATCCATATTCCTTCGCGAACTCTGACCTATGAAAAGCTGGGTCCATTTAATTTATAAACTACTAATATTTCACTCTTTATACGCACTGAGTACAAAGTGTCTTCATTGTGGTCAAGTTATTACATATGTAATTAATAAACTGTCAAGAACAGCTCAAGAAATAGTGTACCACATCGGGGGGATAAGGAGCTAAAGATAACCGCGTTCCGTTAGCATCCAAATGAATGGTAATTCCTACATTTCTTTATATTATTACACTTTCAAAGTGTTGTCATTGAAGATGTGGAGAAATGGGTGGAAATCAAATGATGCAATTTGTATGCCTGACCACTAAAGCCAGACATGTATTCCAGTCGGCATGAGAAGGCGCCCCACTTAATATCCTGTCCCTCCTGCCGGACTAACGTAGCACCATCAAACGGTTGTCAGAAACCGCGTTGCCTCAGCCTTTCCATAAACATGAGGTTTCACAAGGCTTCTCGCTGTTCTCCGTAAGAAATGGTTCTGCCAATGTCTCTGCTGTGGTTGGTGACTTAAGTCTTCCCGACAATTCATATTTCATCTGGAAGTTTTCAAGGTGACACACAAGATTTGGAGAAGAAGATGACAGAGCCCCAAAGGGACAGACAACGCACTTCACTCTCAATTATCTTATAATGGTTCCACATAATCAAAAGCAAACATGCATACATGCTTTAAGCAGGCAATCTGACATGTACCTGGCCCCCCCTTTTTTACTAAATGAATGTCCACAGGGTGTTTCATCCGGGGCTGAATCGTGAATTGCGATTTTCTGTTTTGGTGACTGCCCAGTTTTCTCCGTGAGAGTACTAAAGCGCGTGAACAGGGGGGATGTAAAGAAAAATAAATGTGCTGCCAGGATTATAATGTCGACTCAAAATTGTGTACTATTTTCAAAAAAAATCCCAGTTTTCCCCAATTAAATCCCTGAACAAAATCTTTACGCCTAGGCCTCAATAGTTGCTAGTAATGTGGTCACCAAATAGTCAGCTTTTCGCGAAAAACGCTCACCAAACACCTGAGCGAACTGATTTGCATGGGACTCAATTTATATTATATATTAAAAAATTATATAGATATTATATATAGTATATATACTATATATATAATTTATATTATATATTATATCGCTGAGAAAATCTTACTGATGTTAGGAGAATTCCGCAGGGTGAATGGCAACAATTTTAGAGAAGAATATAGAAAAAGAGCGTATTAAATACTTGCAACTGCGAGTTAATGCATGGTGGAATTGTTTTGCGAACCCTGACTGAGCCGCAGCTATTGTTTACGTGACAAAAAAAGGCCATTTTTGGTATGTCTGGCAATCTCCGATGGTGAAATGTGTGTAAGTTGTCACCCGTAGGGTACAGGCAAACAGTTGTTGTCCTTCTGCATTTGTTATGAAGATGTGTTGCAAAAGTTTGCATATTTTGGGCAACTCACTCCAAAGTTCTCAAAAGTTGGAATTCAACTTTTGGTGTTTGTTGCTGGAATTTGTATCTTCTGCAATTTTTCACCCAATCCCAGCAATGTCCAGCAAATTTGCTGCAAATGCACCATTTTTTGCACTTCTCCTGTCACTTTAACTCTTTACATACAGTAGTTGAAAGATATTTCATTTATCTCAGTATTACTGAAAATAAATCAAGTAAATTTAAAGAAAGAATATGTTTGGTAGTATTTCTGGTTGGTAAGTGGTAAAATGCTTTCTAAATGATGTAATGTGAATTGTCATTGTTTCTGTTGAGTTCTAGAATTTCAGTAACGGCAGAATTTTCTCCTGGTCTCAGATAGTTCACTCGCCTAGTAAAACCGGGTATATACCGCATTAATGAAGAAGAAAAAGCTCAAAACGATTTTCTGTTCTGTTTAAAAGGCTTACGGTTTAGGGTCAATTGTCCAAGAAAACCAAAACTGATGCACCAGACGTTCCAGTATAAGCAATGATAAGTTCCAAAAAATGATCCCTTCAGTTTGTAGGCCGGAAGACATTCATACTACTCTGAATGGCTATTGTGTGAGTATCGAGGTTCTCTATGGCAGCTTCATACAGTATGTGAAGCTTTGGTTAAAATCCGTAAATCTTTGCCAGACCTAATTGGCCACTTACAAAGTACCACAAAGTAGGCCCGGCGCTTAAACTGAACGTGTTAATTGTAAACGAGCTGCTGAAAAGAGGGCACTGCCAGAGCGCCATCACATAAATAATAGTTTGGGTGGTAAACAGATTGTTGGGATGAAACCCACTATTTGGCAGTGGAGTGGCAACAACTCAAAGTTGGTATAGAGACCACACATATATGTGAGATTGAGGTAGCCAAACTATTTTTGCAAATAGAATGGCAGACAAACCTCAGTTTATTGATACGTGGAGTTTTAAATTATCGGACATTGACGGAGCAATGAATTACGGTACAACTAAGAGGCTAACATGTTTTTAGGGTGTCTAAAGACATGGACAGGACCCACATTATTGAGGGAATCCCAACAGGAAATGGGTGACAGTACTGGACTAGATATCACAATGTAGAATTTTCAAGTCAGGAACATTTGGAGACAGTGCTCTAAACATGGTCTCGTCTGAAATAACTGTTCAAATTACACTATATATGGGAACCAACCAGAGACTCTATATTTAAGAGATATTAATTTCAGAAAGTCCGATTTAGTCAACTAAGGGAGAAGGGATGATAAATTGGTGAGTTCTTGCAGGGAAAAAATATGGGAAGATAATTGAGGTCTATTGGAGTGAGTGAAATGAGTTGCACCTGGGTTGAAAAAAGTGGGTTTGAAAGATAGGCAGCAGCAGGAGTTTTCATTAGAGATGGTGGCAAAGTGTCTTTGCGGATGTTTGGATTCACTCGGAGGGCCATTTCCTTTTGGTCCGTGGGATTAGAGTTCAAAAAAGGAGTTGATCGGATTTTGGGGGTGGGGTGGGTTCTTCACTGACATCCACATGGCGGATTAATAATCATTGTCGGATTTTTAACAATCTGGCAAGGCTGGTGGAATCCGCGATTAGATACCTTGCAGAATCGTTCGAATGTATCCAATGGCGGGTTTGGATTCATCTATGGATTGAAATTTGAACAACATGTCAAAACGTATTTACACCACGGAGATCAATTTTGAATAGAAAGCGCCAGGACAATTCGGGAATAGATGGTTCACCAGTTGCTGCCATCCCTGTTGCCTAAATGAAGTTTTTCATGATTGGGCCTAAAGTTTTTCCTTATTCTTTTATTTGTGTTACTGACAGGCAGGCTGATATTTTATTTTTAATGACCTATGGTGTCAGATCCCCTGCACCCTCTCTCAAAGTAAGTCCTGATCCGCGGTGGCCATTTTTTTCCGTAAACGGTTATAACGCGATCTCATTACTGTGGCCCCCGAGCACCGCGTTATAATGGGGGCACTGTTAGTCATTTTCTTTATTGCAGTTAAATTGGGCCCACTACATATCCAGTTTTCTATTTGGATTCTTCTGAAGAATTAATTCATGATGTTGTAAGTTTCATAATCTGGAATTCTACAAAATCTCGGCAAATTCATTCCTATGTATATATTAATGTATGTAGTTCACCAGTGTTACAGCTCTGGGATTGCAGCTAAGGGAAGGAGATGCAGCTCTGGGAGTGCAGCTAAGGGAAGGAGTTACAGCTCTGGGATTGCAGCTAAGGGAAGGAGATGCAGCTCTGGGATTGAAGCTAAGGGAAGGGGTTACAGCTCTGGGAGTGCAGCTAAAGGAAGGAGATACAGCTCTGGGATTGCAGCTAAGGGAAGGAGTTACAGCTCTGGGATTTCAGTTAAGGGAAGGAGATACAGCTCTGGGATTGCAGCTAAGGGAAGGAGATACAGCTCTGGGAGTGCAGTTTAGGGAAGGAGTTACAGCTCTGGGATTGCAGCTAAGGGAAGGAGATACAGCTCTGGGATTGCAGCTAAGGGAAGGAGATACAGCTCTGGGAGTGCAGCTAAGGCAGGCCTGCACAACTCGTAAAGCGAGAAGGGCCGAACTGCTCCAAGGAAAAAAAAATTGGGCCGCACAGGTAAAATCATCATCATCATCATCATCCTCATATCTCCCCCAGAACCCCTCACTATCAACCTTTGCGATACTCCCCATCTATCTCTCAGACCCCCATCTCCCCCTCACCCACACACATAATACACCCTCTCCACATCAAACACACAATACCCCCCTGCACACCACACACATCCCACCCCCCTGCACCTCACATCCTTCTCCCCCCTTGCACCTC
>WSYH01001217.1:0-132517 GCA_036426205.1 Ascaphus truei | reverse complement strand
GGTGGCCACGGTCGGGAAACTCTTGGGTAAAGTAGATGGGGTGAGAGAGGTAACTTGGGCAGGGAGAGTCCTCGTTTCACTTTCTACTCATTGGAAGAAGAAACCAGGTATTTATTTATTTATAAAATGTGTTACCAGGAAGTAATACATTGAGAGTTATCTCTCGTTTTCAAGTATGTCCTGGGCACAGAGTTAAAATGGCAAATAATACATAGTTACAAATACAGTGACTTAAGTGAACAGGTTATACATCATATACAAGACATTGCATGCACAGTTAGAGATAATATGTATTATAGGCGTATGTAACTGTTACAGACCAGATTAAAACTTGAGACAGCTTTAGATTTGAAAGAATTTAGGCTGGTGACGGCTGTGAGAGGTAAGTGGAAAAAAGGTAGTGCTTCACTTTAAGTACATTTTCGCTTTACATACATGCTACGGTCGCATTGCGTACGTTAATGCGGGGTATGCCTGTGTTACATACATGCACCGGTCGCATTGCGCACGTTAATGCGGGGTATGCCTGTGTTACATACATGCTCCGGTCGCATTGCGTACGTTAATGCAGTAGGTGTAGACATAACACTTACAAACCACTCCAGTTTGATGATTCTCCACCCTCAGGTAACAATTAGAGTGGCAGAGTCTGTTGATTAGTACTTGGTCTGTTGATTAGTACTTAGTGTAAACAATCAGGGCAGTTAACTTTTGATCACAGTGCTTGGGTTCAATCAGCCGGCTGCCCTTCATGACCTATTAGCATAGCAGATGGAGTCTGCATTTTCAGAACAGATCCAAAATACCATACATATACACTTTAATATCTACACATATTAATAAGTTCCATTCTGGTGGGCTCAGTGGGTCGAAATGTGCCAGTTTTTAATGCCTACAGTGACTCCACATATTGGCCAAATATGAACTCTTTGCGACATCCAGAACTGGAGATACAGAAATGCACTTTAAAACATTAAAATACAGGATTATAATGAAACATGGGAACATACATTTGCCTGACATGACAAGGTGTAAGCCACATTCCTGGACCACAGTCCAGTTAACCCCTTGCCTCCCTGGTGAGGTCAGGGGGTGGTAATATGGGGTGCAACCCCTTTAATACCGGGCCAACCCCCTCTCCCTCTACAGTCACCTATATCTGAAGTTCCACTCACCGGGTTAAAAAAAAAATATATATATATTTTAAAACAATGTTTCAATGTAATTCGCTTCCTTATAAAGATTCAACCTTTTTACGTTCTTTATATCTGGTGGTAAATAAATATCTATTAGTTCTTGTCCAGAAACCTCACTGCAGGCATATTCGCCACTTCTGTTTATCGGTTTAATTAATAGTAGCCTTTTTAATAAAGTGTTATTTCCAAAAGACGTTACATAAAGATTGTAAATTTCACAACCCCCATCCCCCAACCAAACCTTTTGGAAAGGTAAAGTTGACGTTATTTTCTTTAAAATGCTTCTCCACGACAAAGTCAGCAACATTTAAACTGTTAAGCACGTCACTGTTTTTAGTACAATTACGTCCTTTACTAAATAAATCGGGGGTAATTGTGCTAGCCTTTGTGTGTGTGTGTGTGTGTGTGTGTGTGCGTGTGTCTCAATTTCAACACATTATGTTAGATCAGGGAATATCGAAATATCAAACTAGTTGTGGAGTCTCGAGCACACAAACCGCTTGCATGGGGCCCAGGACACAAAGGTAGCCCAGGACCTCGAGTTAAAGAGAAATGGGCGCTGACCGCTTGCTGAGAGTGGGGATGGAGACGTGCTCACCGATGTTATTAAACGGGTTGTAGGGGCCAGGGGATCCTGTTAAGCTCAGGTGCGGGGGGCCACCTGTTTTTTGCATTGCTCTCATGGTCCTGGCAGAGAAAAGGGCTCAATCTACTTCCGGTAAGGTCTAACCTCGGTGCTCGGCCAGCGGCCGATTTTAGCTAGCAGGCCCAGGACTCCCTCCCGACGGTGGCCCTATTGAGTCTAGGCTTAGGGTAGCCAATTCTGCGTTGATGAGTTTTTAACGCCATTGTTGTCTAGCTCTTCTGGAAGGACTGGGAGTATATTGAAGGACGCAAGGAGGTCTATAAGTTCGTGATGACGGAAGACGACCAGACCCACCGCTCAACGGGTAAGAAGAGATTATCACAAAATCGAATAAGCAAAGGCTTTTGATACGGTTCCACACAAGAGGTTGGTGTACAAAATAAAGCAAATTGGACTCAGTAAAAATATATGCACCCGGATTGAACACTGGTTGAAGAGTAGACAGAGAATTGTCATAAATTGAACTATTTTAGGTTGGGCTAAAATCGTGAGTGGCGTACCTCAGGGATCGGTACTGGGACCCCTGCTTTTTAACTTGTTTATTAAAGACCTTGAGTTTGGCATCGAGAGCAAAGTCTCCATCTTTGCTGATGATACTATATTGTGTAAGGTAATAGAATCAGAGCAGGATGTAATTTCTCTCCAGAAGGACTTGGAGAGACTGGAAACGTGGACAGGTAAATGGCAGATGAGGTTTAATACAGATAAATGTAAGGTTATGCATTTGGGAAGCATGAATAAACAGGCGACTTACAAAGTAAATGGAGATAAATTGGGGGAATCCTTGATGGAGAAGGATTTAAGAGTGCTTGTAGACTGCAGGCTTAAGCAATAGTGCCCAATGTCATGCAGTAGCTGCAAAGACAAACAAGATCTTATCTTGCATTAAGCGGGCAATGGATGGAAGGGAAGTAAACATAATTATGCCCCTTTACAAAGCATTAGTAAAACCACACCTTGAATATGGATTACAATTTGGGGCACCAATCCTAAGAAAAGACATTATGGAAGTAGAGAGAGTGCAGAGAAGAGCCACCAAATTAATAAAGGGGATGGACATTCTAACTTATGAGGAGAGGCTAGCTAAATTAGATTTATTTACATTAGAAAAGAGGCGTCTAAGAGGGGATGTGATAACTATATACAAATATAGTTTTCAAAAGAACGATTCATCCAAAGGGCAGTACAAAGGACTCTGGGTCATCTCTTTAGGTTGGAGTAAAGGAGATTTCACCAGCAACAAAGGAAAGGGTTCTTTGCAGTATGGGCAGTTAAAATGTGGAATTCATTACACATGGAGACTGTGATGGCAGATACAATAGATTCGTTCAAAAAAAGGTTGGACATCTTTTTTTTTTTTAGAAAGGAAAGGTATACAGGGATATACCAAATAAGTAAACATGGGAAGGATGTTGATCCGAGGAGTAATCTGATTGCCAATTCTTGGAGTCGGGAAGGACTTTATTTTTCCCTTTATGAGATATCATTGGATGATATGACACTGGGGTTTTTTGTTTGCCTTCCTCTGGATCAGTATACTGTAAATACATATCTGTCGTCTAAATGTAGCATGGGTTGAACTTGATGGACGCATGTCTTTTTTCAACCTATTATGTAACTGATGTAATATCATATGTAGAGTGAGTGTCATGAAATTGAGTACAGGTTACCCTCTGGGAGGACCACCGCGATTAATTCACGTGAAAATTCAGGGTTTGGTTTTGAGTGACACCAAGACTGGCACTATTTGATGCTACAGTACCATGACATTAAGCCTGTGCTAATAAGTAGTACGGCCATTATTTTTTTTTTATATATAATTACCTTTGAGCATGCCATGTTAACTCAGGGAGTATGATGTCCCTTCCTGTTTTGGGTAACGTCACCTTATGAGCCCTGATTTCCCAGAGCTTTGTGAATCTGGGCCACAAAAACTACATTTCTCCAGGACTGAGCGGGCCAGTAGACCTTTGACCAATTTAAAAACCAATGTAATTTTCCCTTAAATAGGGACGGACCCGCGTAATGTCGATCAAGAGGCGGCGTTACCCGTCAAGCAAGAAGACGACTCTTCTGAAAGTGATGTCAAGGAGGAGAACCAGGAAATACATGAAGACTCCACTTTAGGTGAGTAATGAGCATCTGAAGGACACCTCTGTGGTGGAATCTCAACAAAAGGGGGACAACACATGTCACACCTCAGTGAGACCCCTAAAGTAGTTGTTGGATTGGACGATCTTATGAATGTGTTCAGACGTTTATGTACAATATTAAAAGTGCAGTGTCACGAGAGACCAGCACTTGTAACACCTTTTACCTTCTGGGATCATTCAAAAGGCAAAACAAGGTAGTGGAATAAAATGTAGTTTATTCGGATGAAACCCGCGTACACACAATGAATATACAAAATACAGACGAAATACACACTTACTGGGGGTGAAAACTAGTCTCAAATAGGCAGCTGCTTCGGAAGGCTTACCCTGACCGGGACCTCGTCCCGAGCTTCCTGGGCCAAGAAACTACATTTCTCCAGGACTGAGCGGGCCAGTAGACCTTTGACCTACATAAAAACCAATGTAATTTTCCCTTAAATAGGGACGTACCCGCGTAATGTCGATCAAGAGACTGCGTTACCCATCAAGCAAGAAGAAGACTCTTCTGAAAGTTATGTCAAGGAGGAGAACCAGGAAATACATGAAGACTCCACTTTAGGTGAGTAATGAGCATGTGAAGGACACCTCTGTGGTGGAATCCCAACAAAAGAGGGACAAAACATGTCACAGCTAGACTCCAATAGGGGCAGGGCAGCTGATTCGGAAGGCTTACCCTGACCGGGACCTCGTCCCGAGCTTCCTGGTACTCTTTCCGGGTACAATACCCAACCGCTGCTTTCTAGTCTGAGAACTTGGTCCTCGCGTCTGACTTAGCCTCAGCTAGGCAGACTGTCCAAGCTCCAAAAATGAAGCCGGTTGCTCTTCTTTTCGCAACAGAGCAACTTTGAAAAGCCCACCATTGCATAACCGACTAGATGGTCTGGTTCTCTGAGTGGGCCGTCTCCTTACATACCCTCCGCTGAGCTACCTCTAACATGGAAGTCAGAGCGGCGACCAATCAGAGCGTGGGAATTTCTCCCACTAGCCAGTCAGAATGGGGACTTGTCTGGCTGCTGATGTGAGAGGAGAGGGTGCGCCAAGCCGGCTCGAAAAGCCGGGCGAGCGGGAAATATGAATCGGCCAATGGGAAACGCACCTACCAGCAGCATCTCCCCCCAGCCAACCCGCTGGATAGGCTTCACCAGGTCTGCCAGGCCAAAAAGTGCCCCAGCGGGGTGCCCTTTTTTCTCCGGACCTGGTGCTTCTCCCTTCCCCACTCGCCAAATGTTTTTCTCACCTCTGGACATCCTTTCTCTGCTTTGAACTCCGATGTCTATGCAGACATCCCGGCACCTATGTAGATGCCTGGGCTGGCTGTATAGACATTAATATATATACAATATAAAACATTAAAACACTGTTTTAATAAACTCATGCTTCTTGGGGAACCTTATATATGTGTGGGAAATGGGTCTGGGATACTAAGATTTGAATACCAGGATTTTGGGGGACACTGTAGCTCCGGTGTAATTCACCTCGTGTACCCGCGAATCATGCCTGCACGTCAGGGAGAATTATGGGACTACCAGTAACTTTGTTCCCCCCAACTCCTGCAAACAAGATAAACACATTTTGACCCAAATATCCCACCTAAAACTCCCACTCCCAAAGTCGCGTGTTTATTGGGAAAGGGGAACAGGTAAAACACCAAATAGGTCAGGTTTTTGATATGCATTACATTGTCCCGGGATTACGGTGCTACTTAGCGGCCAGGGTCGGCTTCACCTTTATTAAGAAGACTGGCTACCCCCTACGGTCACATGCAGTTCCCCCTGATATGACCTATTTTGGAAGTGGGCTGTGTGTTGATCCCCTTTAAAGCTGATCACCAACCGTATTTTTTTTCCAAGCTCTTGTTGAACTTTTCATTTTTCTTTCTGAAGGCCAAAAGCCTGCGCTAGAGTGTCTACATGGCAGCTCCTGCCATTGGTTCTAACTTGCTCACTTCACCAGGCAGAAAATGGCTGTTTTCATGCAGATCTTATGAGAAGAAAGGTCTTGGGTAACCAGTATAGAATTTCCTTGTGGGCCGTAGGATGAAGACGCTATCCTAGCTGGTTCTTTTTAAAGACTCCCTACAGTTGGCTGGGATGTATGGTTACCCACCATTCAGAGACCAGTGGGTTATAGGATCACTGGTCTATAATGACAGTGCAGTCCATTTCGCTCCTGGAATGCAAGGTTAGATTGTTGAAGCGTAGGTGCCAACGAAGAATCAGCCGGGGGTGCAAGAAGAGGATGGTTGGCAAGGATTTGCAAGCTGGAGGTGATGGACGCGATTACAGTGTCCCACGTAGTCAGGAGGGCGGAGTGCCTATCCAGGATTTGGCCCCAGAGGGACAGCACCTTCCCTACCTCAGCGGGGTCCATGTGTGGCCCGAGCATTATGTGACGGTGCTCGTCTCCAATCAGGAAGTGGACCCACAGGGCTGAGTTAGGGATGCAAATAAACCGACCAGGGCCCCCCGGACAGAGTCCTGTAAGAGTATCCGTAGTTGGTATGCAAGCAGGGGTCAGGGCTGGCGGCAGTGGTGCAGAATCCAGGCGACAGGTAAAGGTCAGTACAGGCAGCGAGGTCAGGGTCACGGTCCGGGGTCAGCAACAGGGAAATCCAATGTACAGGGGAGCAACAGGGATAGGCAGCCACACAGAAGGCTCAGGAACGGGGAAGAAACAGGGAAAAGCAAGCTACAGCAACAGGCAAGCCAGTGTATAATGGGTTAGACTAGAGGGTCTGTCCCATATAATGAAAGTGCAGTGCATAACAAGGTGTAAATCCGTCATATACAAGTAAACAAGTAACAGGAGTTAGGGTGGTTTTAGCATTGGTTCTGATCTGGAGCTCAGTCATTGGAAACTTTAAAAATGTAGCCTTGGTCCCAAAAACCATTGTTCCAGATCAGAACCAATGCTAAAACCACACTAACTCCTGCTACTAGTTTCAAATACTTGGGCATATGGTTTGACTCCCATTTAACATTTGGGATGCACATTGATACCCTGACATCCAAAACCTATGCCAAACTAGGTGTACTTTACAGGAACAAATCCTCCCTACGTCTGTTAGTCAGAAAGCGTATTGCACAGCAGATGCTAATGCCAATTATCGACTATGGGGACATAGTATACGACTCAGCACCCCAAACCCACCTTGGCAAACTTGTTATCCTCTACAATTCAATTTGTCGTTTTGTTCTCCAATGCAACTACAACACACATCACTGTGAAATGCTCAAAGAACTAGATTGGTCATCACTCGAGTCTAGGCGCAAAGTTCACCTTTCCTGTCTTGCCTTCAAATACTTTCTGGGCAAACTACCCATCTATCTGAACAAGCTCCTCACCCCTACCACCTGCAGCACTTATCACCTGAGATCAGACTCCAAAAGACTGTTCATGGTCCCAAGGTAGGGTCGCAACTGGAGGGTCGTGATGGTGGGCGCGGCCAGGACGTCACTCCTCTGGTGCGCCCTCATTGGCTGAACCACCGCCGTGTCTTTTGGCCAAGGCGGTCGCGCATCGTGGCTTGTGCGCAGACGCGCCGACTGGGGCCTGCCCCATAGAGGGCTGTGCCTTGTGTGCGGGACACACTGGGGACCTGGTCTAACGGGCGATAACGCAGCTTTTATTTTATTTTAATAATAACACAGTATTGAAATAAAATAAAGGTAGCTTCATTACCTTAGCGGCCAGCTGATACCGCAATAAAGGGTTAAGCAAGAGTACCTGGTTTATTGGGGGTAGAAAAGGGGTGAAGGGGGTAGTTGCCCCAGGGTGGGTGGTTAGGCCTACCGGGAAGGTTGCCTGGAATGGGGAGGGGGGTTAACCCCTTCATTACCTTAGCGGTAGTAACAACTATGGTAATGAAAGGGTTAAACTCTCCCACTAACCACTTGAGAGGTCTAACCACCCACAATAAGGCAACTACCCCTTTCACCCACCCCTCTACCCCCAATAAACATTACAATACAATACACTGAACAACCCCCCAAACACATGCAGTAATGGGCAAAATCCCTGTTATCCAAATCTGGATAATAGCACATTTGCGCATTAAAAAATAAAACATTACTCAGTCAGCATATACTGTAGTAAATTGAAATTGTACTTACCCCTGCCAGGGTGAAGGCCGTCCTCATCCTCCTCATCTTCCTCTGCATCCCCCTCTTCTTTAGTGGGCACCGACAGTAAAATAAAACTACTGGCCACTAACCCCTTAATCATCTTAGTGGTTATTAATCACTATGGAAATTAAGGGTTTAGCACTCCCTTCCACTACCCACCATGGAGGCCTAACCACCCTCCCATGGCAACTACTCCCACCCCATTGAATTGCAAGAATGGGCAAACTACAAATTAAAAAAACAAGCACCGACTAAAATACATTACATTTCAATAAAAAAAAAAATATTTGCCAATAAACCAATTAATTGGCACAGTGGTAAATCATGCCCCCAATATGGGCATGTGGCGATCGCACATGTTGCCCTCAAATTCTGCCGCCTCAAAATTTTGCCGGCCTGCCGTGCCTAATAGGAAATCCACCACTGGCAGCAGAAGGGGCCGTTTACCAAAGTAATAGTAAAATAAAGTTTGATATTAAACAGTTGTATTAGTACTGGGGTATCCCGGGTGTTTAAAGTATTGTATGTTCCTAGATCATTCTACTTTACATTATTGGAAAATACAATCTAGAGAGTTACATCACATTTAATTCCATTGATGTCCTGAAATACACTGTATACGATATTATCAAACTGACAACAGACAGACTCGATTTTCCTTTATTTTAAGTTTAAGAACTTCAATAACGCTTGTTAAAACGAAGAGGACTTTTTTTTTACAAAAAAAAGGAAATGGCATATTTAATTTTGACGGTGTAAACTGCATTTAATGGGGCAACCCCTTCCTAGGACCAAAGTTAACTCATTCCAGTGACATGTTTAAGGGCTCTCATCTGGGAAATGTATCCTTGGTTTTTTTTTACCCAGATCGGACACCAATAACTATAGTTAGTGTATTGTTTATAGTTCGACTTGGTCAGAGTTTCATTTCCTTGGGCTGCTCCTTTTTGTGTGATGTCACTGTGATGTCACTGTGAGTTCAGCCAGAGTTCCCCATCCCACATCTTTATTGGCTCTCTGATAAGGACAGTGTGGGATAAGGGGGCAGGAAAACCCTTGATTGACAAACACTTCCCCATTCAGAGACCCCCTAAGAAATTATACTGACTGTGGGATTGCACTTTTTAATAGATGCCGTGGTAGGTTTCCGGTCATAGGATGTTAATAAATGTATCTGTATGGTTGACTTGCTTTCGAACAGTGTAAGCATAATATTTACAGTATGTTTGCACTTAAAGGTTATTTAATCACTCACCACATATTCCTTCCCAGCAGATCCTGAGACCAAAAATGAAGACACAGAAGAAGAGTCTCCCAATGATGTTCCCACTGAAGAAGAGACTACTCCTCGATGTTTATCCAGAGGCAAAAACGTTAAAGCAATCCAACGGGGCGGCTCACCAGGGAAATCTCTTGGGGAATCCGCTTGTGGAAGTCTCAGTCTGGCCTGTGAGGATTATTTACGCGATACTATAAAGATAGAATGCACATCTGATCCTGATGAGATTGGCGATGGAGATGACACAACAATTGCACAATTAAACGACAGCGAGGAAGAAGATCCGGCGAAGGGCAGTGAACATGAAATGGACCATTTAAACAATATATATCCAAATAAAGGGGATGCAGACGAGAAGAAGGATGTAGACACTGAAAGTGAGAAAAGGGTGGCCAACAGCTCCAATGTTGTTAGTCACCTGAAAAACCACCCAGGCGCCCATCTCGTGAGCCATCAGATAACGCCCACAGGGGAGAGACCATATGTGTGCGGCGAATGCGGGAAGAGTTTTGTTCACAAATCCAATTGTGTCAATCACAAAAAAACCCACACGGGCGAGGGACTGCATGTGTGCGGTGACTGTGGGAAAAGCTTTACTCGGAGCTCTTACCTTGTTATACATCAGAAATCCCACAGAGGGGAAAAACCGTATGCATGCATGCAATGTGGGAAAAAGTTTGCTTCTAGCTCTGGGGTTGTTAAACATCAGATCAAGCACACTGGGGAGAAACCGTATGTCTGCGGTGAATGTGGAAAGAGTTACACTCATGGATCAAGTCTCGCCAGCCACCGGAGGACACACACGGGAGAGAGGCCGTTTGCTTGCAATGAATGCGGGAAAAGTTTTATGTACAGATCAAATGTCGTTGCCCACCAGAAAATGCACACAGGAGAAGGGACGCTCATATGCAGTGACTGTGGCAAAAGTTGTCTAAGTAAATTCCATCTTGCTATACACCAGAGAACCCACACAGGAGAGAGACCATATGCATGCACAGAATGCGGAAAAAGCTTCATCTACAGAGCAGATCTTGTTCGACACAAGATTACTCACACAGGAGAGAGACCGTATATATGCACGGAGTGTGGTAAGAGCTATACTCGCAGTTCCCATCTCTTTCGACATCAGAAAACCCACACGGGATAGATCCAGTGCCTGCTAAACTTCACAAAACAGGTGGACTCCATGTGGGATCTGTCTCAGGAATAACATTTTGCTCCAGAACATTGAGCCAAATGTTACATCTGCGTTAACTTGCACGAATGGCAGATGTATGAAGCTTGTTAATAGTCGTACATTTCAAGATCATTTAGAGTAGAGTTTTAACGCCGCCTTGAACATGGTGGATGTGTTGGACTCAAAGGGAGAGAACAATTACACCAGTCAGTCATAGGTGCAGAGTTTGCTCCATCGCATTCTAAAATTGCGCTGACCTCCTCTATAAACACTGTCCATCCTCTCAGTGGCTTAAGTGGACCAAGATTCTTAACACTTAATATGTATCCCCCCAGTGTTAGAAAAGAATCACTGAAAGCTCTTATCATATTAAGCCCCTCAGTGCCCTACTGACATATGGTGGACATCATGAAAAGTGGAACCCCAGGGGCCATAATGGCTGTACAGCATTGGCCTCTACTTGTTTTTTTAGGGGCTGTACGCGATGAGAGCATCGATCATGTACCACAGTGTAGGAGGCCCTGTCACATCCGACCCAAACAGAAACCCCATCACGTGATCACTCCGAAGAGCGGTCACATGATGTGGAAGTGCCGGAGGGTTCCGTGGCCACAAAGGTGGCACAACCCTCCTGCCCTGAAAGGGTTAAGCATCGGAAAATGAACAGTGGTAATAAGTGAGTGTAAAGAGCAATGGGCACGTTCTGAGTGTGAAATGTGTTGGCGCATACGTTTTATCGCAGTTGACCAGAAATGAAACACTGAAGTCACATTGGATGCTAATCAATATTCAAGAGATTTCATTAACCAATATCTTAGAAAGTAACTAATTTTTACCAACCGAGAAATACTTGGAGACTTAAATATCTTTAGTTCCGTGTGGCCATTGTTTTCTCTTGTAGATGATATTTCTTTATCGAATAATAAATTGTCGATGATTTTAAATCACTTGAAATAAATACATGAACTCCGTTATAATTTATTTAATATCTTGGTTGTGTGTGTGTTCTATTGGTGTCATTCTTTTAGCTTATTTTTAATTTGGGGGGGTTTTACTAATGCAGGAAAAAGGTTTCTTTCATTTCTCCTTTAAAATAACTCTATGCCCAGGATATACTTGATACCGATAGGTAACTGTCACGAGAGCTTGCGACAGGCTGTAATTGTACACCAAAAAACTATATATATAAAAAAGGCAGGGGAGAAGGGGGCGAGGCAGGGGGCACACAGTCAGGGGGGGGGGGGCAATCAACGGCAGTGGCGGGTTGGGGAGGGGGGGGAGCCTCCAAGGCCGCCGGGGGGCACAAAGGGCAGGGGGGGGCATCAAAGGCAGAGGGTAGGGGATCAGGCAAGGAAGGGGGGGCATCCAAACGGCAGAGGGGGTGTGTCAAAGGCAGGTGGAGGGGGTGGCGTCAAGGCAGGGGGGGGTGCGTCAGAAGGGCGGATAGGGGACAAAAAAGGGGGGGGGGGCTGGGGAAGTCAAGAGAAGGACGGATTATGTGCCCGGATTAAAGCGGGGTTTAAAAAACACCCCAATTTTATTGGCCAAACAAGCCTCTACGCTCACCGTCTCACCTAGGGAACAGGACAAGGGGTTAATGGACTAACAAAAGTGAAAACTGACTGCGTTGGACTGGGAAAAACTGGACTTGGGTCCAGTAATGTGGTTTTTGTATGTTGGATTTTTGTTTGATTTATTATTAGAAAATGGTTATTGCCTTCACTAGGCTTCTCACATTCCGACAAATCTAGCCATTAACTCCAACCCAAAAAAAATTCACGAATCCGAAATTCAGTCACGAACAACACATCATCACAGCAGGTCAGTCACAGCATACCAATGTGCCCAGTTCTGGCAAGGAGAACTGGAAAGTTTGGACACTGCTAAACCTAACGGAACCGGATATTTTAATACGTTTATATTTTAGCTTAATAGTGTATCTTAAGGTATGCACAAAGACCAAGAGGAAATTCTTTGGGCCATAAGGTAGCAGATGGCCCGGGGGACGCCGCTATGTCTAGGATTTAAGTGCTGTTCAAAGAGTTTTATCACCCTCACTGTTTATCCGAAGCCCAAACCAGGGAGGTCTTAAGTGTTCCAGTTAACACCTTTCAACAAAGGTTTTCCTGCCAGACAATCATAATGGTAGACTGGCTGGCATTCCTGATGTAAATGTGGGGCTTCAGAAATGAGACCCCAGAGTTCTACTGCGCATGTGCCAACTAGCAGGGGGGCATGGGTCAGAATGCTTTCCCACGTTAGTGAGTGGCTGGAGGTAATTGTAAACCAATCCCCTGTGCTTAAGGTTAAGAATAGAAGGAGAAAAGGTTATAAAACTGCTGTCCACCATATATCTTGTCTTCGTTTGTGAATGATTCCTGATTGCTGGATGAAACTGCCAGTTCAGATGGGACTGTTTTCTATTTCATCTTTTACGTAAGTGTCTATATTTTGCCTGTTATTGTATAATTGTTGTGTCCACCTTTATCAAGGAATAAATCTTATTTATCATATCTAAGTCTCGTCCCAGTTCAAACCCAGGTTTTTTGTTATATAAATATACACCCCCCCCTTTCACTGCCTCCCCTGCCCCCTGCCTTTCACCGACCCCTCCCTGCCTTTCACGCCCCCCGTCCCCTCCCTGCCTCCGGGCAACGCCGGGTATATCAGCTAGTATATATAATATATATATATATATATCTCTTTTGAATAAAATGGTCTTTTAGTTTAACTCTTTGGCCAAAGTGTTGTAAGCCCTTGAGCCCCTCCAAGGCAGACCACGTCTCAAGGGTACTTAACACTAACAAATTCTTAATAACCTGTACATTACCAGGAAGAATGATTTATAATAAATCTGTTTAAAATATATTTTATACAATAATTTCTGTTTGTGTATACATTTTCAATATTTACACTGATATATTAGAAATCTGTATGTTTTATGAAAAGCGTGAATAAAGAAACAAGTCTGAGCGTTAAATTGCAAAATGACAAATAAGTTTATTGCGTATGGGTGCACACACAGGAGAAAACTTCAAAACAAAAAGCTCTCTCCCAGAAATATGGCCTACAAGACATATTTATACCATCATACTAAAGCTCACGCCCCCTTTATGTGGTGGCTTGTGCGTCATTACATAAGCGTATAAGATAAACAAATATGAATATGAGAACATTGATTTAATAACATAAATTTAAGAACTACCAAAAATTTATTGAACTGGCTACACAATTATTATGCCAGCTCTTAACCCTTTCTCTATATACGCTGATTTCTTGGACGGGTGTTGTAACAGGGGAGTAATCCCTGTTCAAGTAATGTGCCTTTAATCTAGCAGTGTGGTGGTTAACTGCTGGTAGTCAATTAATAAACACCACCTGCCTGATTTAGATTGCTTACAAAAGCCTGTCTGTTGAGACAGGAAGGGAGACTCCTTAGCTCATAACTGAGCTGAACTTTGGAGATAGAGAAGAGATTGTCTGTCTTTACTCTCACAACCTGTCTTGAGCTCTGCCAGAAGACACAGGATAGCTGCCTTCAAGACACAGGGAAAACTTCTAAACCTGAATGCTGACACACCCTGAGGGAAGGGAGCTGAACCAGGAACAGAGGAGATTTTCCCTCCAAGGAACAGATAAGACTTTCATTCTTAAGAGACTTCGTATATCTGCTTATTTCATGCTATATGTTTTGGGGCTGGGAGACATGCTTATCTAGGGGAGTTGTGAACTGCATAGTGTTTCACTAGAAATACTCCCAAATGAATAGAAGCTTTGTTTACCCCTTGTTTGGATGGTTTCCTGATGTTGAGGAAACAGGCGCAATAAAAAGCCTTCTTTAATTTCACAATAATCAGTCTCTCTTGCATACCTCTGTGAATGTCCGTCTACAGGTGTATTTGACCATGAGAACCTCCCCAAAATCTTTTCTTTTAATTTAGCTAGACCTTAATCTGTTTCTCACTCCATCGCTTTATCCACATTTTTACTAAGTAGAAATAAGCTGCCAAAAAGTTATACTCGGCTTGTCAGTCCCGTCTCTCTCCCCCCCGTTCCTCTCTCTCCCCCCCGTTCCCGTCTCTCTCCCCCCGTTCCTCTCTCTCCCCCCGTTCTCGTCTCTCTCCCCACTCTCTCGCTTTTCTGGTATATGTCCCACAATGCCTTCCCAAGTGTGGATGCAACGCATAATGGGGAGAAACTTTGGAAACTCCTGCTGTAAGTGACAGCTATACCCCCTACACAAAGGCGCAGTCCCCATACAGGCTCAGGACCCCGCTATACTGCCTGAGATCCGCTATTACACATTTTATTTGGCAAGCCCCTGTTGGGAATCACGATTTAGCCAACAAGTTGTAATAATTCACTACCTTATATATTTGTGGGGTATATGATTTTTACTTTTTATTCTGCAAGGGTTGGCCTTAGACAATCTTTCTATTGTCTTTACCGAGGTGGGTAATTTCCTCTGCTGGGATAATGGGGTCATTAGGGGCACCAGCCTGCCGGTTTTGGGGACGGAGCCTAATTTTGGTGGGAATCTGGTAATATTGTCACTAGATACTTCACTGCAACAGTTCTAGTATTGACGTCCTGATGAAGGTGGGATTAGAACACCGAGACGTTGGCTCATTAAATAATAACATTTATATTTGACAAAGACTACTTTCATTGGATCTGGACTTATCACAGGAGCAGTGCCTGTATATTGTGATACACCCAGCATTTACCTGTGGGAAACCATGATGTACACAAAAGTAAGGTAAGGTGTGTTTTCTCCTTCTATATCACTGCCCCAAAGATATCTCATATCTCCTGGATTTTTCCCACAGTCTTCATATAACGTTCTCTCTCTGTCTCTCTTTCACCTTCCTCACTCTCTCCTGATACTCTCTCTCTCCCTTTCCCTCTCTCATTTTCACACTCCTCTCTGTCTCTCTCTCCCTCGCTCACTCATTCTTTACTGCCGCTCTCCCTCTATCTCTCTCATTTTCTCCCTCCTCTCTCTGACCCTCACTCACTCATTCTCTCCTCGTCCCCTCTCCCTCCCATCCCATTTATATGTAACGCAATTTTCCTCTTCTGCGGACATGCTCCCTACATTCTTCTCTTGTTGCTCCACAAATCGCTCTCCCTCTCCATATATTTCTCTCCCCATATATCTGCTTGTTTTTTCCACAGTGTGCTCCCACTACACATCCCTAATACCTCTATCTGTCCCTCACGTATTCTCTCCATCTCGTCCCCCCCCCAAAAAAATTCTCCCTACCTCTCTCCCTCACGTATTCTCTCCATCTCCTCCCCCCCCAAAAAAATCTCAGTCTCTCTCCCTCCCTCATTCGTTCTCTCTATCCTTTTATTTCCCCTTAACCCTCTCTCATTCTCTCCATCCATTTCCCTTTCCTTCTCCCTATTCCCCTCTCTCTCATTTTTTGCATCCCTCCACTATAGTATTAATATTACCCCCCCAACACCTCTAGCAACCTTGCCACCAGCACAACTTTGTGGGATTCCAGTTCCTCCACACATACCTGGATACTTCCCTGCCACGAAACATCTCTGGGGTATTGTAGGAGACAGAGGTAACGAGGGAAGACTCGCCTTCGGAGAAATAAACGTAGGCTTTTATTTAGCCAAAGTTCAGCAACAAAAAAAATAGGGCTTTTCCTCAGCCAAAGTTCAGTAGTACGAAGTATATGGTGCACAAAGTACTGTGTAGCAGGGCAGCAGACCTTAGCCAAAGTTCCCCTGTACAAAATACAGCAAGGCAACAGAACCTCAGACCCAGTATCCCGCAGTAGTCCAGAACTAGTGGACTCCAGGATTCCTGTATTTAAGGTTTCAACAGAGGTGACTCGTTAGTGCTCCTCTAGGCAGGAGTTAACTATTAGCTGCCCAAATAGTGATAGGCTTTTGCTGAGAGGGTTGACCCTGCTATAGGTACTGTATCTTCTACATCCCCAGATCCTTGGTTTACTCTACTGCCCCTATGCACTACAGATGTATACGGAAAAACACTGGTATGTATGTATGTCTTTATGTAGCTCCATTAATGTACACAGCGATTCACAGTAGTAATACATGTGACAATCATATAAATAACAAATAATACAAATAACAGATCATGTGAATAAGTGCTTCACACTTAAAAATTAACATTTAGGAAGACGTGTCCCTGCTCCGAAGCTTGCAATCTAATTGGTAACTATGAAGGACGTACAGGGACAGTAGGAGGACATTCTGGTAAGTGCGTCTGCAAGGGTCCAAGCTTTATGAAACAGGTGTATAGTATCAGCCACGGTGCTACTCCTATGCTTCGTTAAGCAGGGGGGGGTCTTAAAGGTGCATAAAGAGGGTGTCAGTCGGGTATTGAGGGGAAGGGCATTCCAGAGGTGTGGGGCAGTCAGTGAGAAAGTGGCTTGGAGAGGGCTTTAGAGACAAAGGGGGAAGAGAGAAGACATCCTTGATGTCGGGATGGTGGGAAAGAAGAGTGTAAAGCTTTAAAAGTGAGGAAGAGAATTGAATGTGTGATACAGGATTTGATAGGAATCCAGGAGATGGATTTCAGCAGGGGAGACGCGGAGACAGATTTAGGAAAGAGTAGAGAGATTCTGGCAGCAGAATTTAGGATAGATTGTAGGGGGGGCAGGTGAGAGGCAGGAAGGCCGGACAGCAGGAGGTTACAGTAATGAAGACGGGAGAGAATGAGGGCCTGTGTCAGAGTTTTAGCAGTCGAGCAACAGAGGAAAGGGCGTATCTTTGTAATATTGCGGAGGAAAAAGTGACAGGTTTTAAATACGTTTTGAATGTGAAAGAGGATGTGAGAGAGGAGTCGAGTGTGACCCCTAGGCAGCGTGCTTGGGCTACTGGGTGTATTGAAAGAACAAAGTGCCACAAAGTGCAAAAGGTCGGCGCAGTTTATAAAGGGCATAAAATAGTGCCGTCAATATGTGAATATATCATAAAAACTTTAAATAAAGTGCAAAAATGTGTAATCATATAGTGACTGAAAAATGTCATGAAATAAAGGATAAGGATTGCAGCTCAAAACCCTTTCAGTGGATGGTCTGCTGGATCCACTTCAAACGTTGATTTCCTCAAAGTTACTGGGTGTATGACAGAACTTCCAACAGTAATGTGGAAGGAGGTAGTGGGGTCAGGTTTGGGACGAAATATGAGGAGCTCAGTTTTTGACATGTTGAGTTTAAGTCGGCGGAGGGCCATCCAGGATTATATCGTAGAGAGACATTCAGAAACTTTGGTCTGTACAGCAGGTGAAAGGTCAGGGGTTGAAAAGTAAATTTGTGTGTGTCGTCAGCATAGAGGGGATATTTGAACCCAAGGGATGTGATTAGGTCACCTAGAGAGAATGTGTACAGAGAAAAGAGGAGAGGTCCGAGGACATAGCCCTGGGGTACCCCCACAGAGGAGGAGGGTGAGGTGTTAGCAGAAGAGACAACAAAAGACAGGGTGCCCAATGCTACATCAAATTGACAAAACATATATGGTAATAAGTATAAAGTTTAAATACTTCAATAATAATAGTAATTACTGTACTTGGTTATTTAGTTAAACCCTTTTGCCAAAGCGTTGTAAGCCTGCATACCAAAAATGCAGGTCTTACACTACACTGTGAACCCTTCCTTTTACCTCTGTATGAGGGGAAGCAACTGCAGTAAGTCTTGTCCATTCAGCAAATAGCCAGAACCTCCCAAATTAAAAAAGTGGGGAGGGGTGAGCTCTGTGGGGCGAGGTTCCACCTACCTCCATTAAACTGTTACCAGTCAGAAATTGATTCACACACACATTCCCAGCTAGGTGAAACGCCTACACCCACAACATCATGAATATATATTTATGCCAAAATGAGTGCTACTGAGCGTGGCAAATGCATACAACAGAAGACAGGGGTGCCCAATGCTACATCAAATTGACAAAACATATATGGTAATTCTCTCTCTCTCTATCTCTCTTTCTCTCTCTTTCTTTTCTGGGAAATGGCATGCAAATGAGCACCCAATGTGTCACATTTTGCCTGAGATCCATTTACATGGAACCCATATAAGCAAAAGTTCTGTCGGCTTTTTCACCCACCATAACTTAAAATGTGTGTGTGTATATATACATACATACATACATACATACATACATACATACGAAAAAGAAAGTACACCCTCTTTGAATTCACACATGACATATTACACTGTGTCATGATTTATTTAACAAAAATAAAGCCAAAATGGAGAAGCTATGTGTGAAAAACTAAGTACACCCTTACTGCTTCCATAGGAATTAAGATGCTAAGTAGCAGACAGATGCTGCTAATCAAATGCCCTTGATTAATTGATCATCAGCAAGTGTGACCACCTGTATAAAAGCCGAAGTTTTAGCAGTTTGCTGGTCTGGAGCATTCAGGTGTGTGTTAACACAATGCCAAGGAGGAAAGACATCAGAAATGATCTTAGAGAAGCAATTGTTGCTGCCCATCAATCTGGGAAGGGTTATAACACCATTTCCAAACAATTTAAAGTCCATCATTCTATAGTGAGAAAGATTATTCAAAAGTGGGAAACATTCAAGACAGTTGCCAATCTTCCCAGGAGTGGATGTCCCAGCAAATTCACCCCAAGGTCAGACCGTGCAATGCTCAGAGAAATTGCAAAAAATCCAAGAGATACATCTCAGACTCACTCTACAGGCATCAGTTAGCATGTTAAATGTTAAAGTTCATGACAGTACAATTAGAAAAAGACTGAACAAGTATGGTTTGTTTGGAAGGGTTGCCAGGAGAAAGCCTCTTCTCTCTAAAAAGAACATGACTTAGTTTTGCAAAGTTGCATCTGAACAAACCACAAGACTTCTGGAACAATGTCCTTTGGACAGACGAGACCAAAGTGGAGATGTTTGGCCATAAGGCCTGGGACATAGTGAATGGAAGCTCGCTGAGGCGGGCTGAGCCGCGCTGAGCAGATGCACAAACCCTCTGCATCTGTCATCAGCGCGGCTATAGTTTCCCCTTCCGCATGCGCGCTGATGCGTGCGGTGGCTCAGAAAATTGGAACAGACAGGGAAGTTTCAAATTTGGCACTCGGGGAAGCGGAGGAGCGGTCACGTGATCGCTCCATCCAATGGGAGCGGGGGACTAGCCCCGCTTCCCGCTCCGCCTCCTGACACGCCTCTGCTCCGCCTCTGCCCCACCCCCAGAGCGCGCTCACTGCCTCGCCTGCAAGGACAGGAAAAAGCTCAATTTTCAGCAGGCGAGGCAGAGCAGGAGCGCGCCTCAGCGAGCTTCAAGTTACTATGTCCCAGGACTAATGTACAGCGCCACTTTTGGCAAAAACCAAACACATCATATAAGCACAAATACCTCATACCAACTGTCAAGCACGGTGGTGGAGGGGTGATGATTTGGGCTTGTTTTGCAGCCACAGGACCTGGGAACCTTGCAGTCATTGAGTCGACCATGAACTCCTCTGTATACCAAAGTATTCTAGAGTCAAATATGAGGCCATCTGTCTGACAGCTAAAGCTTGGCCGAAATTGGGTCATGCAACAGGACAATGATCCCAAGCACACCAGCAAATCTACAACAGAATGGCTGAAAAAGAAAAGAATCAAGGTGTTGCAATGGCCCAGTCAAAGTCCAGACCTCAACCCGATTGAAATGCTGTGGCTGAACCTTAAGAGAGCTGTGCATAAAGAAATGCCCACAAACCTCAATGAACTGAAGCAACGCTGTAAAGAAGAGTGGGCCAAAATTCCTCCACAACGATGTGAGAGACTGATAAAGTCATACAGAAAACGATTACTTCAAGTTATTGCTGCTAAAGTGTTACGCCGGTGCTGCCCGCAGACCAGACCCGTCCCCTGAGCTGAAGGGGGAAGTAGTAATACACGCACCCGCAGCAAAGGGAGCGTGTCCGGAGTGTGGTTTGAAGCGTTGCCAGGCCAGGTGTAGTAAGGTAGACAATACTTGCCGGTACCGGTTGTAGACATAGAGTGAATGATGCCTTGCCGAGGTCAGGGAGTGGAGAGCAGAGATAGGTCGTAGTCCAAGCCGTGTTCAAGGGGTTACCAGAGTGAGTGTTGTCCAAGGAGTGCCGAGATAGAGAGCCAGAGGGGGTAGTCGTACGAGCCGCGTCAGAACCTGTGAAAACACTGAAAGAATCCAGAAGTACTTCCATACAGAGACTATGTCAAGCAAAGACTGAGAGCAGAGAGGAGCTAGATAAAGCAGGAAGGTCCAATTAGGAACGGAGGCGGGACAGGAAGAGCTACAGGGAGACACTGCAGATTGGTGCAGGCATAACAGGCCAGGTGAGTCTTGTTGGTAACCTGAGTATGCCCGTGCAGTGTGCGGGGGCAGAGCCTGAGGTCCGGGGGACGGGAAGAAGAGTGTGCAGACTGAGCGTGCTCCGTAACTCGTGTACGCGCGTGAACCGAGCCAGTGGATGGTGCAGGTGTGCGCGCAGGAGGGCGTGGGCGCGCCCGGCGCTGAGCAGAGGAATTGCCGAGGGGAGTGATCCCGCGACGGCGGCAGGGGCGGGGAGCCGTGCAGGCCGGTAAGGCAGGATTGTTTTGTGTGTCCAGGGGCTCCATGCGGGGAGGGAGTGCTCTGTGTGGAGAGCGAGGAGAACGCCGATTCCTGACATAAAGGTGGTTCTACAAGTTATTGAACCATAAGGTATACTTAGTTTTTCACACATGGCTTCTCCATTTTGGCGTTATTTTGGTTAAATAAATCATGACACGGTGTAATATGTCATGTGTTGTTCATCTGAGGTTATATTTACCTAATTTTAAGACCTGCTAAGGAACAGACGATTGTTATTATGTCCTGATATGTAAAACCATAGAATTCAAAGAGGGTGTACTTTCTTTTTCACATGACTGTGTTGTGTGTGTATATCTATATATATGTAGGGTTGTCCTGGTTTGCCTCTCTGCCTCCGCTGCAGGGTGTCTCTTGAGGGAGCGTTCGGAGGGTCCGCGGCGCCCCGGCAGCACAGGGCGCCACCATGTTGTTGCGGAATAGTCAGGCGCGACTGCCAGAGTGGAGAGAGTTCGCTCATGCGCAGTGCAAAGCGCGCGAACGGCGGGCCAATCACAGGGAGGCTTTGCAGTAAACTACAACCCCCAGGAGCCTCAGCGAAGTCACCTGACGCCAGGGAGCGAAAAGGATTGCAGGGATTGCTGACAGGCAGGAAAGGGAAGCATGGGGGAGAGACCCCGCTAGCCAGAGGGCACCGGAGGAGCAAGGCGAGAGGGTTTGTGTGTGTGCAGGGGGTCAGTGACCCACCTGCGTAGGCCAGATTCCCCCTCAGGCCCCAGTGTATACCCTGAGTCACCATAAGCTTGTGGTGCTGCAGGGACGCCCTATATAGGAAGCGACACCTAGTCATTTATCTCATAGACAGATACGGACACAGGTCGCGGAGCTGCGGTGGTGACAGTCGTTTGGGCCCAAGCTGCTGGACATCATCCTCGTGAGAGACTGCACTGGATCGCCGGATCCTTTTCGAAGTTTGTTACCGGTCACCGCAGTGACCGGAAGATATTTTATAAGTGCACCAACACCGGGACCAACAGGCGCTGATCCCGCCTTGGGGGAGGACTATTTGGGGACACTGGGTTGAGTGACCAGAGAACTGCGCATATATACATATACATAACAGTGGACACGGTGTGGGGTGCACGCGGTGACGGGGAAGTGACATTTCTCTATAGGAGAGTGGCCGAGCCACCTGTAGACATTGTTGCATGTCAGTCAGTTCAATGCTATATCATACAGTATGTGTGTTATTACTTATAGTTATAAGATAAGGTTCTACCCATGCATATTAGTAAACGGTTACCAAACTGAAGTGTGTTACTATTGTTCTTGCCTAGAGGAATCTCACTCATTGGGGATCCTGGGTAAGTGGAGGCACTGCCAAGAGTATTATTATTACCCCAGGCTCTCAGTTAGCGGAGGTCCAGATCTCACTGAGCCAGCAGGTGTGTACAGTACCAGTAGTCACTCTAGAGCAACAGGATATATAGATTATATATATATATATATATATATATATACACACACATACTCACACTCACACAAACACACATACACACAGAATTCCGCGCGCAGAGTAAGCACGGAGAAGGATGCCCCGGGTTTGGACTGAAGAATACCAGACTGCTCACTTGGAACATGAAGGGACGTGTCTTCTTTCCGGAGTTTCTCTGTGATTTTAACTCCTTCCACACACTAAACCGGTTGCTCTCTATGCGCTTCCACTGTTGACCTTGAACTTTGTGGAACAATACATCTTCCCACTGGTACCAGAGGAGGCGCGCCTCCAGCTGTCAAGCCACGGGAGGCTGTTATACCGGAGTGTCTGGCGAATATTCGGCTTATACTGCCTTTATATTACCTACACTTGAGTGCTCTGGTTCCTTTTTTTTTCTATATGTTAAATTGTTGAAATGTTTTCATGTTATGGAGAGTGCGCTTTCTGCTTTGACGTTTTAGAAACTTTCCGGGTGTGGTTTCTCCTGCGAGAAGCTTCCGGAGATTCCAGTGTGGTTATTTGCTTGGTACTTCATTAAGGCCGAGTCCCTGCCAGCGCTGAGCGGGCGGCGCTTGCGCCAGTTACACACGCTCACCCGCGATCGGCGCTTAGGTAAACAAAAAAACACGATACTAACGCTCGCGCTCAACTACCCACAATGCCCCACCCCGCTCCCGTCCAGCGGGGACTCAGCCTAAGATGCAGTATGTGCTATATGCAGAATACACTTTCAGAGAAAATAAAGCACACTATACACTCTTCAACCCTGGACATCCAGCCATTTCTGCTTGTCACACAGAGGTATAAATGATATTAACTGCGATTTTATTATTATTATTATTACACACCGACATTACAGCCCTACATTTTAAATTCACAGCTCCTTGCAACTGCAGTCTTGTTATTTTAGCACACTATAAGGTTCAATTTTGTATAGCTTTGCCAGGCGTTCGCACACACATACTAATAACACCACCACATCATTACAAGTGTCTGTTACACGCCGAGGGAGGAATACACGCTTCTTGTTATTGATCCAGTAACACACAATTATCTCTGAATTAACCAGGTGTTAAAAGCAGAGGCGACACAGCTGTACTCTGACTAAATTACTTCCTAAGGCTGTGTCCGTTCAAGTAGCTGAACTATTGTAATTGATTAAAAAAAAAGGTACGTTTTAACTTCCATATGATCAATACACTATCAATTAACTGATTAGTAATACATTCAATGATTAAGGGCGTGCCCCAAGCAAGCGGTATTACATTTTGTGTCTAAACAAACCCTAATCCTCAATTAGAACCCCTCCCCTTGTAGACGCAGCTACCGTATGCTGTGGCAGCGAAATTTTCCCTCTTGCGCTTTCCCCTTTTGCCTATTTTAAATAAAACAGGTTTTTTTTAAATGCAACATGTGACTCCCGAAAAACTGAGAGACTTTTTTTGGGTGGTGTTGATTTCATCATATCGTGCGCCTGAGGGGCAAATGTGATTTGGTGGAGACAGGAGAGAGAGAGCAGAGGGAGAAGAGAGAGACGAAAATGATGTCAAAAAGCTTGATGACCGCTGTACTTCTCGTTCTTAGCTGCCATGTTGGTAAGAAAACCTGCAGTGTGTGTGTGAGGGGGAGGCTGGCACTGCTGCTGCCCGCGCTGTACCTGTGCTGTGTATACATGTTGTGGTGTAGTAGTGTGTGTGAGGGGGAGGCTGGCACTGCTGCTGCCCGCGCTGTACCTGTGCTGTGTATACATGGTGTAGTAGTGTGTGAGGGGGAGGCTGGCACTGCCGCTGCCCGCGCTGTACCTGTGCTGTGTATACATGGTGTAGTAGTGTGTGTGAGGGGAATCTTTTTTATTTAAATGCAAAATACAATTATTTACAAATACACACAATACTTACAGAATAACACCCAAAGAATCACATAAACATTACATTACAGAAATTCCCTTCCAAAGTGATTTAAACACATTTCTCTCCAACCTCTCAGATTCCCTCTGCCGAACGCTCTTTATATCCGACACAATGTGACTCAGAATTATTTCTGCTGGCATCACATACTTTTTTAGCGATACCATACATCTAGCGTTCCATAAATGGTATATAGATATCACGTTAATCAGCCACAAGGTCTTATTGTGATGCTGTTTCTGGGTTTCCGGAAAGAGTCCGTATTCTACTTGGGGGTAGCTCTGTTTGGACAAAATAGGGATTTTTAGATGACTTGCAATTTTTTTCCATAAAAATATAGAAAATGGACATTGCAATAAAAAATGCTCCATGGTTTCTAAAACATTACAGTTTTCCCGTGGACAATTCCTATCATCAACATTCCTGTATTTTAAATTCTGCCTGACATACATTTTACTATGAAATAATAACCACGAGACATCGCTCAGTTTCTGCGGTAATCTGGGATCAACGAGTTGCTTTAATACCACATCATGGCTGGTCTCAGGACATTGTCTTAGATCCAGGCTTATTGGGGGTGTTCTCTCTAGAATACTTGTATAGAGTTGCTTCCTTGAAAGCTGTTCCATTTCAGTCCTAGTTATTTGTAATTTTCTAATAACTTTAACCATCCGAATAATATATGGCGGTAAATATCCAATATTTTGAGTCATTCTTTTGATATTTCCCCCCTCAAACCATTTGTCAAACAGCGGTGACAACCATTCCTTAAAAGAATTTCTCCATATACTTTGTGAGAAAATTCCCTGAAAATTAAAACATAGGAATATTAAATTAAAAAATAACTCCGGGTTCACCATATTAAGACCTCCCTTATTTCTAGGCCTGCAAGTGATGTGTCTGCTCACTAAATTGAGTCTGTTTACCCACAGCATCTGAAAAAACAAATTATTTAAAGAAACTACAACTTTCTCAGGCGGGGGAAATACAAAACTTAAATAGATGAAAATAGGCAGCAAAAAAGTTTTAACAATCCTGATTCTGCTCTCAAAAGAAAATTTCCAATGTTTCCACCTGGTAACTTTGGCTTTGCATATGCCAAGTTTTTCTTCCCAGTTTTGCTCACCAGAATCCTGACTATTAAATTTGATCCCCAAAATGCGAATATTTTCAGGCTCGTACTTTATACCAGATGGGAGCTCAAATTTATTTTCTTTTTTTCCTATCCACAGTGCAATGGACTTACTTTTATTTATCTGGGAATCTGAGATGTCAGAGTATTTTTTAAATTCAGAAAGTACACTTTCATAACATTTTCTTGATGTTATTAGAATAGATACATCATCTGCATATGCTATACATTTTATACAAATCTTTGGTATTGGCTGGATGTCTCTATTGTCTTCTAACATACGTAAAAAAGGGTCTATAGCAAACACATATAGTAAGGGGCTGAGTGGACATCCTTGACGTACTCCTGATCTAATACGAAAGCAGGATCCAATCCAGCTATTTACAATTGGTTTCCCTTCGGCTTTGTCATATAGAGTTTTCAACCATGATAATTGAGTTGGCAAACCATATGTCTCTAAGACACTAAAAAGATACAAATGATTGACTCTATCAAAGGCCTTCTCCTGATCTAAATTAACAATGTAACCTTCTAAGGCCCCACTTTTTGCCTGCTCAAATATCTCTCTGACACTTATAAGAGAGTTGGCGATCTTCCTTCCTTGGATCCCACAGGACTGACTCGTACTTATGAGCGTTTCCGCTGCAGATCCCAACCTGGTACACAAAATCTTTGGTAGAATTTTATAATCCGTATTCAATAACGCTATTGGGCGCCAGTTTTTTATATCTCTACTGTCACCTTTTTTATACAGTAAAGTTAATATGGACTGAGACTGCGAGGATGATAATCCGGTCTCATTCAAAGCCTCATTGTACAGATCGCTCAGTACTGGGCTCAGAACCTCACAGAAAAACTGATAGAACTCGGAAGTTAAGCCATCAGAACCAGGAGTTTTATTTTTTCCCAAGGATCTGATGGCTGTTTCTACCTCCGTTACAGAGATGGGGGAAACTATGGCCGCACAATCCTCTGGTTCTAATTTAGGCGTATTACATTGTTTTAAAACTTTGTCAATGTTGCTTTTTGCTATCTTTTTCCCATTAAATATCTTCTCATAAAAAGAAATCACCAAGTCAAGTAATTTCGCCGGATCTGTGACAGATTCCTGCTTTTCATCCCATAACTCATATAAAGCCCTCTTCTGTTTCCTTTCTTTACACTGCCAAAAATATCAGGTGTGAAACGTGTAAAATCCCCACATTCCCCCTCATGGGTCAGGGAGGAGAGGCGATTATACAGGGAGGAGAGGCGATTATACAGGAGAGATGCGATTATCAGCGGAGGAGAGGCGATTATACAGGTAGGAGAGCGCGATTATACAGGGAGGAGGAGCGGCGATTAACTGGATGAATAGGCGATTATACAGGAGGAGAGCGCATTATACAGGGAGGAATAAGGATAATAGGATAAGGGAGGCAGAGATTAATACCAAGGGAGAGAAGGCCTTTATACATCAGGGAGGAGAGAGCTCGATTATACAGAGGAGGAAGCGATTATACAGTAGGAGAGGGCGATTATACAGAGGAGAGGCCGATTTACAGGAGAGAGGCTATTATACAGGGAGGAGATAGGGCCGATTATTACAGGAGGAGAGGGCGATTTATACAAGGAGGAGAGGCGATTATACAGGGAGGAGAGGCGATTATACAGGGAGGAGAGGCGATTATACAGGGAGGAGAGGCGATTATACAGGGAGGAGAGGCGATTATACAGGGAGGAGAGGCGATTATACAGGGAGGAGAGGCGATTATACAGGGAGGAGAGGCGATTATACAGGGAGGAGAGGCGATTATACAGGGAGGAGAGGCGATTATACAGGGAGGAGAGGCGATTATACAGGGAGGAGAGGCGATTATACTGTAACTCCTTCATTTGTCCTTTTATGTCACGGATGTATTCTGCCTTTACCTCTTCCCCGCTTTGTATTGCAGAAAAAGCGCGATATAATTTCAATCTGAGAGACAAATATTTTTTATACTTCAAATTATGATAATTATGCGCTTCCTTCTTGAAAAAAAAACCTTAATTTCGTGTTTTGTTTCCTCCCACCATGCACCAGAGTTTTCATACAAGCTTATTAATGTTAACCTGGCTTCCAGGAGATCTTTACACCTAGCTACGGTCTTATGACACTTTAGGATATTGGCGTTAAATTTCCAATAACCAGGCCCGGACACACCAGACTCTTCCAGATTTAGGGTCACCGCCAACAGAGCGTGATCCGAAAACTCCACAGGCCTTAAAATAACATTATTAAACTTTGTTTGTTTTTTTACCTATATTTTGTCTATCCGACTCTTAGAGTCACCTTTTATATATGTATACCCCGCTTTATTTGGGTTTTGTGTCTTAAAGACATTTACCAAACCAGCCTGAGAACACATATTGTTCAGAAATATGGAGTCATACTGAATACAGTCTCTGGTTTTCCCTCTATCCTGAACATATGAGACACAATTAAAATCACCGCCAAAAATGACTATTTTCGCTGTATGTAAATACGGCCTTATTAAAGAAAACAAATATTTTCTTTCGGTTCTACTTTGAGGACCATAAATGTTAATTAGTCTGTAATCAACAGCTTCAATTTTAGCATCTAACAAAAGACACCTTCCTGGCATTATGTCAACTAATTTGTTGCAAATAACGGAAATCCCTTTGAAAACAATGCCTACACCATCACATTTATCTGGTCCAAAGGACCAGAAAGAGGGGCCCCAAATCCAGTCCCTTCTACACACAAAAACGTCACTTGTAGCGGTCAAGCGGGTTTCCTGCAAAAAGAAAACCTCATTATTAAAGTCCTTTAGAACAGTAAAGGCTTCAGTCCTGGTCTTTTTTGTCTTAATGCTGTTCACATTAATAGTTGCCACTTTCAGCGGAGGGGGGAGCTTTGGCATATTTAGTGAGTCAATCACCGTCCTTTTTTTTTCCTTTTTAGCACCATTTTTCTTTTTGACCATTTTCTTTCTCCCGGGGGGACTCTCTGATGGCAGATTTCTCTTATTCGATGGTCCGGCCATCTCAATGTCCTGAGTAGATCCTGACTGCTGTGAGGCCTGACTGTCCGACATATCGGGGTCTGCGTCATCCATCTTTTCACCCCAACTCTTTTCCTCCAATACCTCATAGGTATTGTGCTGCGAGATCTCTTCTTGGACAGTTTCTGTAGTTTTCTTGCTAGCTGAGCTGGTTTGGGCAGTCTTGTTTTTACTTGTTATTGTTTCCCATTCATTATTGCCATCTTTGCGGGGTTCGCCGCCATCTTTGCGGGGTTCGCCGCCATCTTTGCGGGGGTTCGCCGCCATCTTTGCGGGACTCGCCGCCATCTTTGCAGGGTTCGCCGCCACCTTTGCGGGACTCGCCGCCATCTTTGCGGGACTCGCCGCCATCTTTGCTCCATCTGTGGCGTGGAAATCGCCGTCTCATCTTTGCGTAGGACTCATCGCACGCTCCGATTATCTTGCTCAGATTGCGCTTCCCTGGTTCTCCGTTCTGACACAATTTGGGCTGGTATGAGTGTATATGTTCAGACCCAGGAGTATTTTAATACACTTCTTCTTTGCAGGTGTATAGTTGAAGACTTTCTTGATGAGTCTGTGGTATTCCTCTTTATCGTACGGACACCTTAACAAGCTCATATTAAACCCCTTCACAAGTGTTTATGACCACAACTCATGAATTATATAAGGCAAGTAGTGTCATAAGGGTGTACTGAGCCTTCATGGCAATTTGCATTGTAAAACATCAGAGCCCCATAACATAAAAACACAGACCAGAGCTCAGTTTTACAAATTAGTGTATTGGACTCATACTACGGTACAGCGATAAACAATATATATGGATAAAATATTCCTAAAACTAATAATCGTTATCAATGGGTCTTTTAGTGTGTGACATTTTTGGCCATAAATTGTTGGGTAAGCCCGTAGCCAACTCCAAGGCAGACAGAATATCAGGGGTCCCCTAACGCTACTATCAAAACTTCGTAATAAATGCTGTTATAACAGGGAAGAATGATTTATAGTATAATCTTGCTCAATATTAAATGGTTTATGGGCGCATCCATGTGGCATCCTCAATACTCAGGGGAACTGCCCATTGCTTTCGCAGTTGGCTGGACATCTCTCTCCATACAGGTGCTTTTTTCATTGGTAATGTACAGGTCATATAATTAAACAAGCTTTCCGTCAGAAAGAACTTTGACAGCTATATTATGAGAGGTTTAAGATAAATATTCTTCCTGTTGTAAAACTAGTTGGTTACTTCAAGAATGCTATGTCATTAGCGTTAGGGACCCCTGATAGTTGTGGTCTGCCACTTGGGCTTTGTGGTCGTTTTGCGTTGGCTCAGGTGCTTCTCCTACAAACAATTTTGGCCAAGAAAATGTCCAAACATAACAGACCATTACTTTATAGTATAGATATTTATCATTATCTTTAGGCATCTTGTACCGTTGATTAGGTCTCAGATCAGAGGTGCTAAAAATGAGCTTGTCTGTCTTGGTTTTAATGAGTTCCTTTATCACAAGGAGATGCTGTATCTTTCACAAGACATTTCCTTCTGCCTTGTAATGGTTGTGTTCGGCTTCTGGGCAATCTTTAAAGGAATGACCACATTTATAGCACAGGTGCAGACAATGTCCGTTGTAACACTCAGAGCTGTGATGACAATCGAACCAACAAAGTGCACCTGATTTGGTATGCACAGTGAGTGTAAAGTGCCTGGGGGAATGCGGAATCACATTTTAAAACATTTTTTAGGCTGTCCCAATTAAAAACATCGCCCGCGATCTCTTTCCACATATATTATGGCGTTTGGGAGGTGACATGCCACATTGTGTGTGTATCATGAAGTTTAAACTTTAAACTGTAGCCCCCATTCCATAGAAACCTGAGCCATCCATACTTCACTGGACCGGACATGAACATCGCACTCTGTAGGCCAAAAAAACTATATCTTCAACCGCTACAGTCTCAATATCAAAAGATATATTCACCTCACGGTCACAGGGCGAGATACCTGGATAAACTTTAAAGAATTCCCATTCTGGATATCCTTCACTTCTCTGTAACGAACCAGAATTTTCTTAGCCCTTCTGGTGTCTTAAAAGCTGACTTTATAGTTCCTGCTACTAGGGAGCATGTCACAAGCATACACTCTCACTGGGTGGAAGCCAAGAGAACTTTGATCAAGTCTCTTTCCTACAACAAATCTGTCCGGTATAGGAACCATATCCCCCCCAATAATGGAGCCTGACTACGTTCCGCGCTTTCTGGCTATCATCGAAATTGATATAAGATGTACCTGGGCGTCTTGTATCCATGCTGATGCTGGGGGGGGGGGAGCTGTTGGCCGCCTCCTGTTGGTTTGCTGCCGTTTCTGCTCAGCTAAGACTTTGCTTTGCCGCTCTGTTATGCCAAGGGCTTTGTATGCTGCTGCAGGCTGTATGGATTTCTCTCCCACTTAGGAATCTCCATTTCTTGCGCCTCAACTCAACTGCTTCGCGTTCTCCACTGCTTAAGCCATTCTTATTTCAGACACTTCTCTGTGCTGGGCTGTTTGGCTGCTGTCTAGTTGGTGTATTGCCAGCATCTATTCAGGTGCTCCAACCTGGGCTGTTTGCTTTGTGTGTCTGCTTGGGTGTGGCTGCTAATCTCTGCACCGTCTGCAACATTCAGTGCTTTTAGTGTCTCTGTATCAGGTCAGTTGTTGTATGCAGTTTCTTGTCTCCTCAGCGGTCACTGAAGTTACAGTGTTTCGGGAGTGGTTACTGGCGTCAGGTGCAGTGTGTTGCGGGGTCACTGCGTCACGGACGTTGTTTGCCGGGTGTTACTGCGTCAGTTGCAGATGATTTTTGTTGATTGGGGTCCGTGTCTCTGGCGCTCAGGTGTAGCTGTATTTTGCCTGTGCGATGGAGTGTTGACGTCCTTGCTTAATTGTTTTGTGGGGGATAACCAATTCTGTGTGGACCACACCCAAGTCCCTTTCTGTCTTTCCAGGGTGCTGTCTTTATCCTTGCTTATTTAGACCTTTGGGCTGGTTGTTTGTAAAAAAGCCGGCAGTTCTCTACCCGTTCTGGTTCTGAGCTGGACTTGTCATATTATCCATTTCAGTTCTTTTCGCCCAACTTTGCAGCATCTCATTTTTCCATATTTTGGTCTGACTGCATTCTTGTTGCAAAAGTTTGACCTTATAGGCTCATGTTGAAACTTTTCATTATCGTGCATTAAGATTTAGCTTGAGACCCTGGTTCCCACTCCTCTCCGTTTCCTCAAGGTATGCTGCCATTCGTGGACCACAGCTCCTCCCCTTCCTGTGTGTGAGGGGTTGGAGGCTTGGTCACTGCCGCGCCCGCGCTGTACCTGTGCGTGTGTATATTCAGGCATGTGTGTGTGTAGTAGTTGTATTATGGTAGGGAGAGGCTGGGCACGCCGCTCTTCCCGACGCTGGTGTACCTGTGCTGGGTTATTAACATGCACCTGTCGTGTAGTTAGTGTGTGATTTGGGGTGAGTGGGCTGGGCACTAGCAGCTTGCACGCGCTGTACTGTGCTGTGGTATACATGGCATGGTGTAGTAGATTGTATGTGAGGGCTGGGTGAAGATATTTGATATGCAGGATGCACTGCGCTGCCCGCCTGTGTACAGTTTGTTGCATGTGTTTATACATGGGCATGGTTGTCTAGTAGTGAGTGGGAGGCCGACTGCGCTGCCCAAGCTGCTGTGATACATGGCATGGTGTTAGTAGTGTGTTGTGAGGGGAAGGAGGAGGCTGTGTACACTGCCGCTGGCCGTGCCTTTACTGTGCTGTGTAGTATACATGGCATGTGTAGTGCAGTGTGTAATGTGTGATGGGGAGGCTGGGCACGCCGCTGCCCGCGATGTACCTGTGCTGTTGATACATTGGCATGGGTAGTAGTGTGTGTGAGGGGGAGGGCTGCACTGCCGCTTGCCCGCGCTTTGTGTATACATTGGCTTTAGAATGGTGCTGTAGTAAGTGTGTGTGAGGGGTGAGGCTTATGGCACGGCCGCTGCCCCGCTGTATTGTTATCATGGCATGGGGTAGTAGTGTGTGTTGAGGGGGATGGTGGGCTGGCATCTGCCGTGCCCGCACGCTTGGTTGACCTGGCTTTAGTGTGTATACAGTTGACATGGGGTCTGTAGTAGTGTTGTGTGAGGGGCCCCGTGTTCATCCCCAGATCCTTGGTTTACTCTAACTGGGCCCCTAGGCATTACAGATGTAGACGGAAAAAACACTGGTATGTAGGTATGTCTTTATGTAGCTCCATTACTGTACACAGCGATTCACAGTAGTAATAATGTGACAATCATATAAATAACACATAATCAAATAACAGATCATGTGAATAAGTGCTTCACACTTAAAAAATAAACATTTAGGACGACGTTGTTCCCTGCTCCGAAGCTAGCTTGCAATCACTTGGTAATATGAGGAGTACAAGGGGACAGTAGGAGGACATTCTGGTAAGTGCGTCTGAAGGGGTCCAAGCTTTATGAAACAGGGGTATAGGTATCAGCCCCGGTGCTATCTATGCTTCGTTAAGAAGGGGGGGGTCTTAAAGGTGCAGAAAGAGGGTGTCAGTAGCGGTTGAGGGGAGGGCATTCCAGAGGTGTGGGGCACAGTCAGTGAGGAAAGTGGCTTGGAGAGGGCTCTTAGAGACAAAAGGGGGAGAGAGAAGGACATCCGTGATGTCGGGTGGTGGGAAAGAAGAGTGTAAAGCTTTAAAAGTGAGGAAGGAATTAATGTGTGATACCGGATTGAAGGAATCAGGAGATGGATTTCAGCAGGGGAGACGCGGGGGAGGACAGATTTAGGAAAGAGTAGAGAGATTCGGCCAGCAGAATAGGGATAGATTGTTAGGGGGGCAGGTGAGAGGCAGGAAAGGCCGGAAGCAGGAGGTTACGTAATGAAGACGGGAGAGAATGAGGGCCTGTGTCAGAGTTAGCTAGTCGAGCAACAGAGGAAAGGATCGTTGAAGATGCGGGAGGAAAAGTGAAGGTTGTAAATACGTTTTGAAATGTGAAAGAGGACTGTGAGAGAGAGTACGAGTGTGACCCCTAGGCCGCGTGTTGGGTCCTGGGTGTATTTTAAAATTTAATGATCCCATGTATCTACGGAGCCAAGTACTCGTCAGTCTACTTCTAACTGATCCTCCCTACGTCATCTATGACTCCAAAAGTTCCTATGATATAATTCCGAATAAAACTAATTCTTGCTTAAGAAATAAACAAAAATGAAGAAGACGAAAAATGAAAAAAACAACAAAAACAAAATAAAATAAAAAACTGGGGTGTATGCAAAGAACAAAGTGCCACACAGACTGCAAAAGGTCGGCGCAGTTATAAAGGGCATAATAGTGCCGTCAATAGTGAATATATCATAAAAAAACTATAAATAAAGAAGTGCAAAAATGTTGTATGTGTAATCATAATAGGACTGACAAAATGTCATGAAATTAAAGGATACGGATGAAGCTCAAAACCCTTTCAGTGGGATGTTGCTGGATCCACTTCAAACGTTTGATTTCTCAAAGTTACTGGGTGTAGACAGAAACTTCCAACAGTAATTGAAGGCGGTAGTGGGTCAGGTTAGGGACGAATATGAGAGAGCTCTTTTTTGACATGTTGAGTTTAAGGGTCGGCGGAGGGCCATCCGGATTATAATCGAGGAGAAGGAGAAATCAGAAACCTTGGTCTTTACAGCAGGTGAAAGGTCAAGGGGTGAAAAGTAAATTTGTGATGTGTTGTCGTCAGCATAGAGGGGATATTTGAACCCAAGGGATTGTGATTAGGTCAGCTTAGAAGAATGTGTACAGAGCAAGAGGAGAGGTACGAGGACATAGCCTGGGGGTACCCCCACAAGAGGAGGAGGCGGTTGAGCGGTTTGTTAGCAGAAGAGGACAACAAAAGACGAGGGTGGCCAATGCGACATCACAAATTGACAAAACATAATATGGTATAATAAGTAATAAATTTAAATACTTCAATAATAATAGTAATTACTGAGTACTGGTTCTTTAGTTAAACCACCTTTTGCCAAAGCGTTGTAAGCTGCCATACCAAAAATGCAGGTCTTAAAACTACATGTGAACCCTTCCTTTTACTTGTATGAGGGGAAGCCAAATGCAGTAAAGTCTTGTCCATTCAGCAAATTAGCAAGAACCGCCCAAATAAAAACAGTGGGAGGGGTGAGCCTCGGTGGGGCGAGGTTCCACTACCTCCATTATTAAACTGTTACCAGTCAGAAAATGATTCACACAAAATTCCCAGCTAGGTGAAACGCCTAACACCCACAACATCATGAAGATAATATGTATATGCCAAATGAGTGTACTGAGCGTGGCAAATGCATACAACAGAGACAGGGGGGTGCCCAATGCGAAATCAAATTGACAAAACATATATGGTCAGTCTCTCTCTCTCTATCTCTCTTTCTCTCATTTTCTTTCTGGGAAAGGCATGAAAATGAGCACCACAAATGTGTCACATTTTGCACTGAGATCCATTAATGGGAACCCATTAAGCAAAAGTTCTGTCGGGCTTTTTCAACCCCCATAACTTTAAAATGTGTGTGTGGTTAATATACATACATAGCAATACATAACATAACTACATACATACGAAGAAAGAAAGTACACACCCTCTTTGGAATTCCACACACATTGACATATGAAACTGATTTTTTGTTCATGATTTATTTAACAAAATTAAAGCAAAAAATGGAGAAGTATGTGTGAAAAACTAAGTACACCCTTACTGCTTGCCATAGGAATTAGATGTAAGTAGCGACAGATGCTGCTAATCAAAATGCCCGTTGATTAATTGATCATCACAAGTGTGACCACCATGTAGTAAAGCCGAATATTTTAGCAGTTTGATGGTCAGGAGCATAAGGTGTGTGTTAACCAATGCCAAGGAGGAAAGACATCAGAAAGATCTTAGAGAAGCAATTGTTGCTGCATCAATCTGGGAAGGGTAGTATACACACCATTTCCAAACAATTTAAAAAGTCCCAATCTTCTATAGTGAGAAAGATTATTCACAAAAGTGGGGAAAACAATCCAAGACAGTTGCCAATTCTTCCCAGGACGGCGGATGTACCCAGCAAATATCAACCCAAGTTCAGACCGATTGCAAGTCTCAGAGAAAATTGCAAGAAATCCAAGAAGAATAAATGCTCAGGAACACTCTACAGGCATCAGTAAGCATGTTAAATGTAAAGTTCAGACAGTACATTAGAAAAGCAGTGAACAAGTATGGTTTGTTTGAAGGGTGCAGGAGAAAGCCTCTTCTACTCTAAAAAGAAACATGACTTAGTTCGAAAGTTGCATCTGAACGCACAAACCGACAAGAAATTCTGGAACAATGTCCTTTGGGACAACGAGACCACAGTGGAGTGTGGGCCATCAGGCCTGGGACATAGTGGAATGGAAGCTACGCTGGGGGCGGAGTAGAGACCGCGCTGAGCAGATGCACACAAACCCTGTGCATCTGACATCAGCGCGGCTAATGGTTTCCCTTCCGCAATGGCGCGCGATGCGTGCGAGTGGCTTCAGAAATTGGAACAGAACAGTGGAAGGTTTCAAAATTTGGGCACTCCGGGGGAAGCGGAGGACGGTCACGTGAATCGCTTCATCAATGGGAGGGGGGGACTAGCCCCGCTCTCCCGCTCCGCCTCCTGACACGACTCTGCTCCGCCTCTGCCCCACCCCAGAGCGGGACGCTCACTGCCTCGCCTGCAAAGACAGGAAAAAAGCATCAATTTTCAGCAGGCGAGGCAGAAGACAGGAGCAGCGCACTCAGCGAGAGACTTCAAGTTTACGATGTCACCGGACTAATGTACAAGCGCAAACTGAGTGGCAAAAAAAACCAAAACACATATAAAGCACAGAAACCTCATACACAAACTGTCAAGACACGAGTGGTGAGAAGGGGTGATGAATTGGGATTGTTTTAGCAACGAAGGCCATGGGACACTTGCAGTCATTGAAGGAATCCGAACCATGAACTCCTCGGATATACCAACGATATTTAGAGATCAAATAAGAGGGCCCAATCTGTTGTCGAACAGCTAAAGCTTGGACGCAAATTGGGTCAATGCAAACAGGACAATGATCCCAAGCACAACCAGCAAATCTCCAAAAGAATGGCTGGAAGAGAAAAGAATCAAGGAGTTGACACATGGAGGCCCAGTAAGTCCAGACTCAAACCGATGGAAATGGTGTGGATGAAACCTTAAGAGAGCATGTGCTAAAGAAAATGCCCACAGACCTCACTGAACATGAAAGCAACGCATTGTGTAAAGAAGAGTGGCACAAATTCTCCACAACGAATGTGAGAGACTGATAAAGTTCATACAGAAAAAACGTATACTTCAAGTTGTGCTGCTAAAAGTGTTAGCCGATGATGCTGCCACGCAGACCCAGACCAGTACCCTTGCAGCTGAAGGGGGAAGGGAAAGATAAAGTAAGTATACACGACCGCTAGCAAAGGACGTGTCCGGAGTGTGTGGGATTGAGCGTTATGCAAGGCCGGCAGTGTAAGTAAGGTAGACATACGTGCCGTCAGATCCGGGTGTGTAGAATAGAAGTGAAGGATGCCTAGTGCGACAGGTCAGGAGAAGTGGAGAGCATAGAAAGGTCGTAGTCCAGCACAGAGTCTTTCAAGGGAGTTCACGAGTGAGTGTGGAAGGAGTAGCACATGAAGTACGGAGCACAGAGGGGGTAGTCGTAACGAGCCGTGTCAGAACCTGGAAAAAGACACATGAAAGAATCCAGAAGTCTATTCATACAGAGCTAGTACAGCAAGACTGAAGAGCAGAGAGGAGCGTAGATAAAGAAGAAGGTCACAATTAGGAACGGATGGCGCGGACAGGGAGGCTACAGGGGGAACACTGCAGATGGGATGCAGGCATAAAACAGGCAGGTGAGTCTCTGTGATGGTAAACCTGAGGATGCACGTGCCAGAGTGTGCGGAGGGACAGAGCTGAGGTACGGGGATGGGATCGGGAAGAAGAGTGTGCAGATGAGCGAGATCAGCGTAAACTCTGGGTAACGCAGCAAGTGAACCGAGACAAGTGGATGGAGCAGGGGTATGGCGCGAGGAGGGCAGGAGGCGACGCCCGAGCGTGCTGAGCTAGAGGAAATTGACGAGGGGAGTGAATCCCGCGACGAGCAGGCTCAAGGGCGGGGAGCCGTGCAGGCCGTAAGGGCAGGATGTTTTGTGGTGCCCAGGGGTAGGCTCAGAGGGAGGCAGGAGTAAAGTGCTTGTGTGGAGAGACGAGGAGAACGAACGATTCCTGACATATAAAGGTGGTTCTACAAGTTATGAAACGTCTAGAGGAGTATGACTTCGTTTTCACACAATGGTTTCTCCCATTTGGCGATTATTTGACGTTAAATACAATCCATGAGCCGGTGTGCTATTTTACGTGGTGTATTATGTCATGTGGTTGTTCATCTGAGGTTATATTTACGACTAATTTTAAGACTGCTAAGGAAACAGACGATTGTTATTATGTCCATGATCTGATAGGTAAAAACATAGAATTTCAAGAGGGTGTACTTTTTTACATGGACTGTGTTGTGTGTGTTTTTTTTTTTTTTTTTTTTTTATATCTAATATATGTCAGGGGTGTCGTTTTCTCTCTGCCCTCCGCTGCAGGGTTGTCTTTGCAGGGGAGCGGAGGGTTCGCGGGTCGGCAGGCGCCCCGGCAGCCAGGGCGCCACGCATGTGTTGCGGAATAGTCAGGAGAGACTGGCAGAGGGAAGAAGAGAGTTCGTCTATGCGCAGTGCTAAAGCGCGCCAAGTGCGAACGGCGGAGCCAATCACAGGGAGGCTTGCAGTAACTCGCAACCCCCAGGGACCTCAGCGAAGTCACATGACGCCAGGGAGCGACAAAGGATTGCAGGGGATTGCTGACAGGCAGGAAGGGGAGCATGGGGGAGAGCCCCGCTGTAGCAGAGGCACGGAGGAGCAAGGCGAGAGGGTTGTTGTGTGTGGCAGGGGGTCCGTGCACCACACTGCGGTAGGCCGAGATTCCCCCTCGGGCCCACAGTGTATACCTGAGTCACCATAAGTTGTGGTCTGCAGGGAACGCCCTTAATGAAGACGAAACCTAGTCCTTTATCGTTCATAGACAGTACGGAACACAGGTCGCGGGCTGCGGTGGGGTGACAGGTCGTTGGAGAACCACAAGCTGAGGGACAATCATCCTCGGGCGAGACTGACACTGGAATGCCGGAAGATCTGTTTCGAAGGTTGTTGAACGTCGCACCGCAGAGTGACCGGAAGCATATTTTATGAGTGCACCCAAACCGGGACCAAAAGGCGCTGATCCCGCCTGGGGAGAGGCACTATTGGGGACAATGGGTTGAGGACCAGGAACTGCGCATATATACATATACAAACAGTGGACACGGTATGTGGGTTGACGCGACGCGTGAGGGGTGACGGGGAGGAGAGGAACATATTGCTCATATGAAGGAGAGTGGCCGAGCCACCTAAGAGAACATTAGTTGATGTCAGTCAGTGTCAGCATATCATACACGTATGGTGTTATTAACTTATAGTTATAAGATAAGGTTTACCCATGACCTATTGATAACGCGGTATACCAACAATGACGGTGATTGTTACTAGTGTTCTTGCCTAGAGGAATCTCACTCATGGGGATCCGGGTAAGTGGAGGACACTGCCAAGAGTATTAGTATTACCCAAGGCTCCTCAGGTTAGCGGGAGGTCGCGATCTCACTGACAAGGAGCGTGGTGTATACAGTACCAGGTTCAGATTAGTCACTCTAGAGCAACAGGTATATAGATATATTTATCTATATAAGTAATATATTACACACACATACTCACACTCACACAAATCACAATACAACACAGGAATTCCGCAGGCGCAGAAGTACGAAGCGGAGAGGATGCCCGGGGTTGGACTGAAGAGAATACCAGACTGCTCCCACTTGGAAAACATGAGGGACTTTCTTTCCGGAGATTCTCGTGGGATTTTTTTAACAAGCTTCACCCACTAAACCAGGTTAGCTCGATTATGCGTCTCACTAGTTGAACTTGAAGCTTGGAGCGAACCAATACATATTCCCACATGGTACAGAGGAAGGAGGCCGCGCCCTCCAGCTGTCAAGCCAACGGGAGGAGGCGATTTATACCGCAGTGTCTCTGCGAATATTCGGTTATACTGCCTTTTATTACCTACACTTGCAGTAGCTCTTGTTACCTTTTTTTTTTCTATATGTATAAGTGGTTGAATGTTTCATGTTATGGAAGAGTGCGCTTTCTGGCTTTGACGTTTTAGAACAAACTTCCGGGGTTGTGGTTCTCCTGCGAGAAGCTTCCGGAGGATCCGGTGTGGTTATTGATTAGGTACTCATTAAGGCCGAGTCCAGGCTCAAGCGGCTGATGGAGGCGACGCTTGCGCCAGTTACACACGCTCAGCCGCGATCGGCCGCTTAGGTAAAAAACAAACAACACGATACTAACGCTCGCGGTCAACTACCACACAAGCCCCACCCCGATCCCGTCCCAGCGGGGATCCAGTAAGATGCAGTATGTGCTATAGAGAAATACACTTCAGGAAGAGAAAATAAAGCAACACTAACACTACTTCAACCTGGACATCTCCAGCCATTTATGCTGTCACACAGAGTAACATGGATATTACTGCATCTTTATGTAGTATATTATATTAACACCGACATTACAGCCCTAACATTTTTAAATCACAGACTCCTTGCAACTGAAGGTCTATTGGTATGTTTAGGCACTAGATAAGGTAAATTTTAGTAAGCTTTGCCGGGCCGTTTCGACACATCACAAGAAAACACACACACACATAAACAAGTTGTCTGTTACACGCGCAAAGGAGAGGAAAGACTACCGGCTTGTGTTATGATCAGAAACACTATACTCTAGGATTAACCAGGGTGTTAAAAGCAGAGGCCGGACAGAAGCGGTACTCTGACTAAAGTACTTCCGTAGGCTAGTGTCCGTTCATAGGGAGAGACAATATGTAATTGATTAAACAAAAAAGGTAACGTTTTAACTTCCATTATGAATCGAAATTACACTATCAATTACTGATGTAGATAAATTACAAAATGATAAGGCGTGCCCAAGCAAGCGGATATTACAGTTTTGGTCTAAAAACCCTAATCCAATGTAGAACCACCCTTGTAGACGCAGCTACCGTTAGCTGTAAGGCAAGCGAAATATTCCCTTTGGCATTTCCCACTTTGCCAGTTTTAAATAAAACAGGTTGTTTTTTAAAGAGTGCAACATGTGACTCCCGAAAAACTGAGAGACTTTTTGGGTGGTGTTGATTTCCATCAAGTTCCTGCGCCTGGAGGGGGCCAAAATGTGATTGTGGAGCACAGGAAGAGGAGAGCGAGAGGCAGAAGAGAGAGACGGAAAGATGCTGTCAAAAAAAGCTTGTGAGCCCGCTGTACTATCGTTTAACTGCCATGTGGTAAAGAGAAAACTGCCAGTGTGGGTGTGAGGGGGAGCGTTGGCACTGCATGCTGCCCGCGCCCTGGTAACTGTGCTGTGTAACATGTTGTTGGTGTAGTAGGTGGTAGAAAGGGTGTGAGGGCGAGAGGGTGCACTGCTGTGACCCGCGCTGTAATAGTAACTGTGCTGTGATAAACATAGGGTGTGTGAGTAGTGGAATGTGAGGGGGAGAGGCTGGCACTGCCGCTGCCCGCGCTATGTACCTTGCGTGAGTACATGAGTCACAAATGGTGTTAGGTAGTGTGAGGTGAGAGGGATCTTTTTTGATTTAAATGCAAAAATAAGCTATTATTGTGACAAATACACACCAACCTTACAGGAAAACACACCAAAGAGATCAAATAAGACATTTACAATTAGCATGACATTCCCTTCCAACAGTGATTTAAACATATTCTCTCCAACTCTCAAGAGTTCACCTCTGCCGAACGCTCTTATATCCGACACACAAGTGACTCAGATTATATGCTGGCATCCCTACTTTTTTAGCGATACCATACACTAGCGTCATAAATGGTTGGATAAGATATCAGTTAATGCAGCCACAAGGTCTGTATTAGTGATTGCTTTTGGGGTGTTCCGGAAGAGTCGTGAGGTCGATTGCTACTGGGGGGGTACTCTTGTTTGGACAAAATAGGGAAATTTTAAAGATGACTTGTGCATTTTTTTCCATAAAAATATAGAAAATGGACATTGAATAAAAAATGCCTCCAGGGTTTCTAAAAAACGTACAGTATTTAGCCCAGGTGGACAATCTATCATCAACATTCGTATTTTAAATTCTGCCGACATACATTGTTATAATGAAATAATACCACAGGACATCGCTCAGTTATCGACGGTAATCTGGGATCAACGAGTGCTTTAATTACCACATTCATGGCAGGTCTAGGACATAATTGTCGGTCGAATCCAGCTTATGTGGGTGTTCTTCTATCGAACTTGATAGAGGTGGCCTTCCTGAAAGCGGTGTCCATCTTCAGTCGAGTTATTGTAATTGTTCTAATAATTAACCATGACCGAAAATAATTATATGGCAAAGAGGTAAGATATCCAATATGTTGGAGTCATTCTTATGTGAAATTCTACCCCCCTCAAAACACAGTTTTGTCAAACCAGCTGGTGGACAAACCCTTCCTAAAAGAATTTCTCCATATACTTTGTGAGAAATATGAGAATGCCCTGAAATTAAGAACAATGGAATATTAAAATAAAAAATAAAACTCCGAGGGCTTACCAAACCATATTAAGACCTAACAAAGCAGCTCTAGTATTCTCGGCCTGCAGTAGTGGTTGCTCACTAAATTGAAGATTGTTTACCCACAGATCTGAAAAAACAAATGTATTAACAGAAACTACGAACTTTCTCGAGGGGGGCGGGGGAAAAGGGGGGAAGGGAATACAAAACTAATAGATGAAATATAGGCAGCAAAAAAGTTTTACAATCCTGATTCTGTCTCAAAAGAAATTTGCATGTTCCACTGGTAATTTGGATTTGATTATGCTAAAAGTTTTTATTCCAGTATTGCTCACCAGAATCTGACTAGTTAAATTTGATCCCCCAAAATGCGAAATATTTCAGGCTCGTACTTATACCAGATGGAGCTCAAATTTATTTTTTTTTTCATATCCACAGTGCAATGGACTTAGCTATTTATATCTGGGAATCTGAGATGTCAGAGTATTTTTTTCAATGCAGAAGTACACTTTCAAAACATGTTTCTTGATGTTAATATAATAGATACTCTCCTCTGCATTATGCTACTACATTTTATACAATCTTTGTCATTGGCTGGATGTCTCTTATGTTTTATAAACATAGAAAAAACGGGTCTCTATAGCAAACACATATGTAAGGGGTGAGAGGACATCCTTGACTACTCCAGATCTAATAACGAAAAGCAGGATCCAAATCCAGAGCAATTTACAATTGGGTTCCTCGGCTTTGTCATATCGAGTTTTCACACCATGATATGAACTGAGTTGGCCAAACCATAAGTCTCTAAGACACTAAAAGATACAAATGATTGACTCTATCAAAGGGCCTTCTCCTGATCTAATCTACAATTGTAACCTTTAGAAGGACCCAACGTTTGCCTGCGGTCAAATATCTCGTATAGACAAATATAGAGAGAGGGGGTGCGATCTTCCTCTTGGGATACCCCACAGGACTGCGCTCGGTATACATGACGGACCTTACCGCTACAGATCCAACCTGGTACACAAAATCTTTGTAGAATGTTATTAATCCGTATACAATACGCTATTGGGCGCCAGTTTTTTATATTCTACTGTCACCTTTTTTTCTTATACAGTAAAGTTAATATGGACTGAGACCTGCAGAGAGATGATACTCCGGTCTCATTCAAAGCCTCATAGTACAGATCTAGTCAGGCAGGGCATCAAGAAACCTCACAGAAAAACGATATAAAACTCAGAAGTTTAAGCCATCAGTCAGAACGCAGAGTTTTGTTTTTTCCAAGGATCTGATGGCTGCTTCTACTACCGTTCAGAGAGATGGGGGAAAAAACTATGGCCGCCCACAATCCTGGGTTCTATTAGGCGTTTAACATTGTTTTAAAACTTTGTCAATTGCTTTTTGCTACACTTTTACCAATTAAATATATTCTCATAAAACAGAGACCACGAAGTGAAGTAATTTCGCCGGATCTGTGACAGGATATCCATGCTTTTCATCCCATAACTAATATAAAGCCATCTTCTGTTGTTTCTTTTACACTGCTCAAAAAATATTAGTCTGACTGAAACGTGGCAAAAATCCCCACATTCCCCCTCGATGGGTCGGCGGAGGAGAGGACGGATTATACTGTAACTCCTTCATTTGTGCCTTTTATGCTCACGGATATATCTGACTTACCTGTCTCCCCACTTGGTTTGCACAGAAAAAGAGCTTGCGAGATTATATAATTCACAAGCTGAGGACAAATATATTTATACTTTCAAATATATGATAATTATGCGCTTCCTTGCTGGACAAAAAAACGTCTAATTTCGTTGTGTTGGCTTCCTTCAACTTCTCTTTAGGCACTGAGTGTTCACTACAAGCTTATAATGGTTGTTCCTGGACCTTAAGAGAAGAAGATCGTTATCACAGCTACGGTCTCTATCACACTTAGATTTAGGGATATTGGCTCGCTTTAAAGTTTCCAATAACAAGGCCTTTCCGAGCACACCAGACGCTTCCAGATTTAGTGGTCTACGATAACAGAGATCGGTGATCCTGAAAACTTCACACAGGTTTAAAATAACATTTTATTAAACTTTGTTTGTTTTTTTAATATATTTGTCTATGCGACTTTAGAGTCACCTTTGATATATGTATACCCCGCTTTATTTGAGTGCAACATTGTTCAGAAATATGGGTCATAATGAATACAGTCTCTGGTTTCCCTCTATCCTTAAACAATGAGAAACAATTAAAAATCACCGCCAAAAAATGACTATTTTCGCTGTATGTAAAAAACGGGCCGATTAAAGAAAACATAATCTTTTCTTGCGGTTCTACTTTGAGACCATAAATGTTAATTAGTCGTAATAACAGCTTCAATGTTAACATCTAACAAAAGACACCGTCCTGGCATTGGCATTATGTCAACTAATTTGTTGCAAATAACTGAAATCCCTTTGAAAACAATGCCTACACCATCACATTTATCTGGTCCAAAGGACCAGAAAGAGGGGCCCCAAATCCAGTCCCTTCTACACACAAAAACGTCACTTGTAGTGGTCAAGCGGGTTTCCTGCAAAAAGAAAACCTCATTATTAAAGTCCTTTAGAATAGTAAAGGCTTCAGTCCTGGTCTTTTTTGTCTTAATACTATTTACATTAATAGTTGCCACTTTCAGCGGAGAGGGGCACTTTGCATATTAAGTGAGTCAATCACCGTCCTTTTTTTTTTTTTTTAGCACCATTTTTCTTTTTCACCATTTTCTTTCTCCCGGGGGGACTCTCTGATGGCAGATTTCTCTTATTCGATGGTCCGGCCATCTCAATGTCCTGAATAGATCCTGACTGCTGTGAGGCCTGACTGTCTGACATATCGGGGTCTGCGTCATCCATCTTTTCACCCCAACTCTTTTCCCCCAATACCTCATATGTATTGTGCTGCGAGATGTCTTCTTGGACAGTTTCTGTAGTTTTCTTGCTAGCTGAGCTGGTTTGGGCAGTCTTGTTTTTACTTGTTATTGTTTCCCATTCATTATTGCCATCTTTGCGGGGTTTGCCGCCATCTTTGTGGGGTTCGTCGCCATCTTTGCGGGGTTTGCCGCCATCTTTGCAGGGTTCGCCGCCATCTTTGCAGGGTTCGCCGCCATCTTTGCGGGACTCGCCGCCATCTTTGCTCAGATCGCTCCTGTGTTCTCCGTCTGACCCCCTTTGGGCTGGAAGTGGATATGTCAGACCCAGAGACTTTAAAACCTCTTCCACAGGTGTAAGTTGAAGACTTTCTGATGACTCTGTGGTATTCTCTTTATCACAAGGAGATGCTGTATTCTGTACACAAGACATTTCCTTCTGCCTGTAATGGTTGTGTTCGGCTTCTGGGCAATCTTTAAAGGAATGACCACATTTATAGCACAGGTTGCAGACAATGTCCTTGTCACACTCAGAGCTGTGATGACCAATCGAACCACACAAAGTGCACCTGATTTTGTCACATGCTGAGCTAAAGTGCCTGGGGGAATCACATTTAAAACATTTTTTAGGCTGTCCCCAATAAAAACATCGCCCGCGATCTCTTCCAATATATATGGCGTTTGGGAGGTGACATGCCACATTGTGTGTGTATCGAAGTTTAACTTTAAACTTGTAGCCTTTCATAACATTTTCTTGATGTTATTAGAATAGATACATCATCTGCACAGCGCTGTACCTGTGCTGTGTATACATGGTGTAGTAGTGTGTGTGAGGGGAGGCTGGCACTGCCGCTGTCCGCGCTGTACCTGTGCTGTGTATACATGGTGTAGTAGTGCATGTGAGGGGGAGGCTGGCACTGCCGCTGCCCGTGCTGTACCTGTGCTGTGTATACATGGTGTAGTAGTGCGTGTGAGGGGGAGGCTGGCACTGCCGCTGCCTGCGCTGTACCTGTGCTGTGTATACATGGTGTAGGAGTGCATGTGACGGGGAGGCTGGCACTGCTGCTGCCCGAACTGTACCTGTGCTGTGTAGTAGTGTGTGAGGCTGGCACTGCCGCTGTACCTGTGCTGTGTATACATGGTGTAGTAGTGCGTGTGACGAGGAGGCTGGCACTGCTGCTGCCCGCACTGTACCTGTGCTGTGTAGTAGTGTGTGTGAGGCTGGCACTGCCACAGTACCTGTGCTGTGTATACATGGTGTAGTAGTGCGTGTGACGGGGAGGCTGGCACTGCCGCTGCCCGCGCTGTACCTGTGCTGTGTATACATGGTGTAGCAGTGCGTGTGACGGGGAGACTGGCACTGCTGCTGCCCACGCTCTACCTGTGCTGTGTATACATGGTGTAGTAGTGCGTGTGACGGGGAGACTGGCACTGCTGCTGCCCGCGCTGTACCTGTGCTGTGTATACATGGTGTAGCAGTGCGTGTGACGGGGAGACTGGCACTGCTGCTGCCCACGCTGTACCTGTGCTGTGTAGTAGTGTGTGTGAGGCTGGCACTGCCGTTCATCCCCAGATCCTTGGTTTACTCTAACTGGGCCCCTAGGCATTACAGATGTAGACGGAAAAAACACTGGTATGTAGGTATGTCTTTATGTAGCTCCATTACTGTACACAGCGATTCACAGTAGTAATAATGTGACAATCATATAAATAACACATAATCAAATAACAGATCATGTGAATAAGTGCTTCACACTTAAAAAATAAACATTTAGGACGACGTTGTTCCCTGCTCCGAAGCTAGCTTGCAATCACTTGGTAATATGAGGAGTACAAGGGGACAGTAGGAGGACATTCTGGTAAGTGCGTCTGAAGGGGTCCAAGCTTTATGAAACAGGGGTATAGGTATCAGCCCCGGTGCTATCTATGCTTCGTTAAGAAGGGGGGGGTCTTAAAGGTGCAGAAAGAGGGTGTCAGTAGCGGTTGAGGGGAGGGCATTCCAGAGGTGTGGGGCACAGTCAGTGAGGAAAGTGGCTTGGAGAGGGCTCTTAGAGACAAAAGGGGGAGAGAGAAGGACATCCGTGATGTCGGGTGGTGGGAAAGAAGAGTGTAAAGCTTTAAAAGTGAGGAAGGAATTAATGTGTGATACCGGATTGAAGGAATCAGGAGATGGATTTCAGCAGGGGAGACGCGGGGGAGGACAGATTTAGGAAAGAGTAGAGAGATTCGGCCAGCAGAATAGGGATAGATTGTTAGGGGGGCAGGTGAGAGGCAGGAAAGGCCGGAAGCAGGAGGTTACGTAATGAAGACGGGAGAGAATGAGGGCCTGTGTCAGAGTTAGCTAGTCGAGCAACAGAGGAAAGGATCGTTGAAGATGCGGGAGGAAAAGTGAAGGTTGTAAATACGTTTTGAAATGTGAAAGAGGACTGTGAGAGAGAGTACGAGTGTGACCCCTAGGCCGCGTGTTGGGTCCTGGGTGTATTTTAAAATTTAATGATCCCATGTATCTACGGAGCCAAGTACTCGTCAGTCTACTTCTAACTGATCCTCCCTACGTCATCTATGACTCCAAAAGTTCCTATGATATAATTCCGAATAAAACTAATTCTTGCTTAAGAAATAAACAAAAATGAAGAAGACGAAAAATGAAAAAAACAACAAAAACAAAATAAAATAAAAAACTGGGGTGTATGCAAAGAACAAAGTGCCACACAGACTGCAAAAGGTCGGCGCAGTTATAAAGGGCATAATAGTGCCGTCAATAGTGAATATATCATAAAAAAACTATAAATAAAGAAGTGCAAAAATGTTGTATGTGTAATCATAATAGGACTGACAAAATGTCATGAAATTAAAGGATACGGATGAAGCTCAAAACCCTTTCAGTGGGATGTTGCTGGATCCACTTCAAACGTTTGATTTCTCAAAGTTACTGGGTGTAGACAGAAACTTCCAACAGTAATTGAAGGCGGTAGTGGGTCAGGTTAGGGACGAATATGAGAGAGCTCTTTTTTGACATGTTGAGTTTAAGGGTCGGCGGAGGGCCATCCGGATTATAATCGAGGAGAAGGAGAAATCAGAAACCTTGGTCTTTACAGCAGGTGAAAGGTCAAGGGGTGAAAAGTAAATTTGTGATGTGTTGTCGTCAGCATAGAGGGGATATTTGAACCCAAGGGATTGTGATTAGGTCAGCTTAGAAGAATGTGTACAGAGCAAGAGGAGAGGTACGAGGACATAGCCTGGGGGTACCCCCACAAGAGGAGGAGGCGGTTGAGCGGTTTGTTAGCAGAAGAGGACAACAAAAGACGAGGGTGGCCAATGCGACATCACAAATTGACAAAACATAATATGGTATAATAAGTAATAAATTTAAATACTTCAATAATAATAGTAATTACTGAGTACTGGTTCTTTAGTTAAACCACCTTTTGCCAAAGCGTTGTAAGCTGCCATACCAAAAATGCAGGTCTTAAAACTACATGTGAACCCTTCCTTTTACTTGTATGAGGGGAAGCCAAATGCAGTAAAGTCTTGTCCATTCAGCAAATTAGCAAGAACCGCCCAAATAAAAACAGTGGGAGGGGTGAGCCTCGGTGGGGCGAGGTTCCACTACCTCCATTATTAAACTGTTACCAGTCAGAAAATGATTCACACAAAATTCCCAGCTAGGTGAAACGCCTAACACCCACAACATCATGAAGATAATATGTATATGCCAAATGAGTGTACTGAGCGTGGCAAATGCATACAACAGAGACAGGGGGGTGCCCAATGCGAAATCAAATTGACAAAACATATATGGTCAGTCTCTCTCTCTCTATCTCTCTTTCTCTCATTTTCTTTCTGGGAAAGGCATGAAAATGAGCACCACAAATGTGTCACATTTTGCACTGAGATCCATTAATGGGAACCCATTAAGCAAAAGTTCTGTCGGGCTTTTTCAACCCCCATAACTTTAAAATGTGTGTGTGGTTAATATACATACATAGCAATACATAACATAACTACATACATACGAAGAAAGAAAGTACACACCCTCTTTGGAATTCCACACACATTGACATATGAAACTGATTTTTTGTTCATGATTTATTTAACAAAATTAAAGCAAAAAATGGAGAAGTATGTGTGAAAAACTAAGTACACCCTTACTGCTTGCCATAGGAATTAGATGTAAGTAGCGACAGATGCTGCTAATCAAAATGCCCGTTGATTAATTGATCATCACAAGTGTGACCACCATGTAGTAAAGCCGAATATTTTAGCAGTTTGATGGTCAGGAGCATAAGGTGTGTGTTAACCAATGCCAAGGAGGAAAGACATCAGAAAGATCTTAGAGAAGCAATTGTTGCTGCATCAATCTGGGAAGGGTAGTATACACACCATTTCCAAACAATTTAAAAAGTCCCAATCTTCTATAGTGAGAAAGATTATTCACAAAAGTGGGGAAAACAATCCAAGACAGTTGCCAATTCTTCCCAGGACGGCGGATGTACCCAGCAAATATCAACCCAAGTTCAGACCGATTGCAAGTCTCAGAGAAAATTGCAAGAAATCCAAGAAGAATAAATGCTCAGGAACACTCTACAGGCATCAGTAAGCATGTTAAATGTAAAGTTCAGACAGTACATTAGAAAAGCAGTGAACAAGTATGGTTTGTTTGAAGGGTGCAGGAGAAAGCCTCTTCTACTCTAAAAAGAAACATGACTTAGTTCGAAAGTTGCATCTGAACGCACAAACCGACAAGAAATTCTGGAACAATGTCCTTTGGGACAACGAGACCACAGTGGAGTGTGGGCCATCAGGCCTGGGACATAGTGGAATGGAAGCTACGCTGGGGGCGGAGTAGAGACCGCGCTGAGCAGATGCACACAAACCCTGTGCATCTGACATCAGCGCGGCTAATGGTTTCCCTTCCGCAATGGCGCGCGATGCGTGCGAGTGGCTTCAGAAATTGGAACAGAACAGTGGAAGGTTTCAAAATTTGGGCACTCCGGGGGAAGCGGAGGACGGTCACGTGAATCGCTTCATCAATGGGAGGGGGGGACTAGCCCCGCTCTCCCGCTCCGCCTCCTGACACGACTCTGCTCCGCCTCTGCCCCACCCCAGAGCGGGACGCTCACTGCCTCGCCTGCAAAGACAGGAAAAAAGCATCAATTTTCAGCAGGCGAGGCAGAAGACAGGAGCAGCGCACTCAGCGAGAGACTTCAAGTTTACGATGTCACCGGACTAATGTACAAGCGCAAACTGAGTGGCAAAAAAAACCAAAACACATATAAAGCACAGAAACCTCATACACAAACTGTCAAGACACGAGTGGTGAGAAGGGGTGATGAATTGGGATTGTTTTAGCAACGAAGGCCATGGGACACTTGCAGTCATTGAAGGAATCCGAACCATGAACTCCTCGGATATACCAACGATATTTAGAGATCAAATAAGAGGGCCCAATCTGTTGTCGAACAGCTAAAGCTTGGACGCAAATTGGGTCAATGCAAACAGGACAATGATCCCAAGCACAACCAGCAAATCTCCAAAAGAATGGCTGGAAGAGAAAAGAATCAAGGAGTTGACACATGGAGGCCCAGTAAGTCCAGACTCAAACCGATGGAAATGGTGTGGATGAAACCTTAAGAGAAGCTGTGCTAAAGAAATGCACCACAACCTCACTGAACGATGAAAAGCACGCATTGTAAAGAGAGGGGACATTCCTCCAACAACGAAGTTGTGAGAGACTGATAAGTTCAACAGAAAAACGTTACTTCAAGTATGTGCTGCTAAAAGTGTTACGCCGATGATGCTGCCCGCAGACCAGCCAGTCCCTGCGCTGGAAGGGGGAGAGGGAAGGAGTAAAAGTAAATACACGCAACCGCTAGCCAAAGAGGACGTGTCCGAGAGTGTGGGTTGAACGCGTTATGCCAGGCCAGGCCAGTGTAAGTAAGGTAGACAATACTGCCGTGGTACCGGGTGTGTAGAATAGATAGTGAAGTGATGCCGTGCCGACGGTCAGGAGAGTGGAGGCAGAGAATAGGTCGTAAGTCCAGCACAGGTAATTTCAAGGAGGGTTCACGAGTAGAGTGTTAGGTCCAAGGAGTAGCACGAGAGTAGGAGCCAGAGGGGGTAGGTCGTACGAGCCCGTGTCAGAAACCTGGAAAAAACACTGAAAGAATCCAGAAAGTAATTCCATACAGAGCTATGCAAGAAGACTGAAGAGCAGAGAGGAAGCGAGATAAGCAGGAAGGTCCACAATTAGGAACGGAGGCGCGGACAGGAGAGTCAGGAGGGAACACTGCAGATGGATGCAGGCATAAACAGGCAGGTGCAGTCTTCTGGATTGGTAAACCTGAGGATGCCGTGCCAAAGTGTGCAGGAGGGACAGAAGCTGACGGTACAGGGGAGGGATCGGAAGAAAGAGTGTGCAGAATGAGGTAGACGCGTAAACTCGGTGGTAAACGAGCAAGGCTGAACCCGAGCACAAGTGGATGGCAGGGGATTGCGCGAGGGAGGCGGAGGCGGCGCCGGCGCGCTGAGGCTGAGGAAATTGCGAGGGGAGGTGAAAGTCCCGCGACGAGCAGGCAGGAGGCGGGGAGCCGTGCAGGCCGGTAAGGGCAAGGCATTGTTTTGTAGTGCCAGGGGTAGGCTCAGCGGAAGTGCAGGAGATAGTGCTTGAGTGGAGAGACGAGGAGAAAGCACGATTCGCTGACATATAAAGGTGGTTCTACAAGTTATGAACTCTAAGAGTATGACTTCGTTTGTTCACACATGGTCTCCCATTTGGCGATTATTTGCGTTAAATACAATCATGACCGGTGTATTTGACAGTGTGTATTATGTCATGTGGTGTTCATCTGAGGTTATATTTACTCTAATTCGTAAGACCTGCTAAGGAAACAGACGATTGTTATTTGTCCATGATTGATAGGTAAAAACATAGAATTTCAAGAGGGTGTACTTTTTGTCACATGACTGTGTTGTGTGTGTTTTTTTTTTTTTTTTTTTTCTTTTTATATCTATATATATGTCAGGGGTTGTCCGTTTGTCATCTCTGCCCTCCGCCTGCGGGTGATCTTGTGCAGGAGAGGGAGGGTTCGCGGGTGGCGGCGCCTCCAGGCAGCCAGGGCGCCACCATGTGTTGCGGAATAGTCAGGCGTGAGACTGCAGAGTGGAGAGAGAGAGTTCGTCTATGCAGCAGTGCAAAGCAGCGCCCGAGCGAACGGCGGAGCCAATCACAGGGAGCTTGCAGTAAACTCGCAACCCCCAGAGAGCTCAGCGAAGTCAACCTGAGCACAGGGAGCGACAAAGGATTGCGGGGATTGCTGACAGGCAGGAAGGGAGCATGGGGGAGAGACCCCGCTGATAGCCAGAGGGCACCGGAAGGAGCAAGGCGAGAGGGTTGTTGTGTGTGATGCAGGGGGTCGTGCACCCACTGCGGTAGGCCGAGATTCCCCCCTCAGGGCCACAGTGTATACCATGAGTCACCATAAGTTGTGGTGCTGAGGGAAGCCCTATATGAAGACCGAAACCTAGTCCTTTATGTCATAGGACAGTACGGAAACAGGTCGCCGGAGCTGCGGTGGGTGACAGATCGCTTGGAAGCACCCCAAGCTGCAAGGACAATCATCCTCGTGGCGAGGACGTGCACTGGAATGCGGACGAGAGTCTTTTCGAAGGTTGTTACGGTCCACCGCGAGTGGAACCGGAAAGCTATTTTATAAGTGCACCAAACGGGACAAAGGCGCTGATCCCGCCTGGGGAGAGGCACTATTGGGGACATTGGTTGAGTAGACCAGGAACTGCGCATATTACATTACATAAACAGTGGACACGGAATGATGGGGTGAACGCGACGCGTAGTGTGACGGGGAGGGAGAGTGAACAATTGCTCATATGAGGAAGAGTGGCGAGCCACCTTAGGAACATTAGTGCATGCAGTCAGTCATGCAATATCATACACGTATGGTGTTATTACTTATAGTTATTAAGATAGGTTCTACCCATGCTATTGTAACGGTATACCAACAATGACGGTGTTTGGTTTACATAGTGTTCTTTGCCTAGAGGACATCTCACTCATTGGGGATCTGGGTAAGTGGAGGCACCTGCAAGAGTATTAGATTACCCCAAGGTCTCAGTTAGCGGAGGTCGCGATCTCACTGACAGGAGGGGTGTACAGTACCGAGTTCAGCTCATTTAGTCACTCTAGAGCAACAGGAATATAGATTATATTATCTATATATATAATATATTACACACACATACTCACACATCACCACAAACACACATACACACAGAATTCCGATGCGCAGAAGTAACCGAAGCGGAGAGGATGCCCGGAGGGTTGGACTGATAGAGAATACCCAGACTGCTCCCACTTGGACATGAGGGACGTGTTCTTTCCGGAGAGTTCTCGTGGATTTCTTTAAACTTCCACACCACTAAACGGGTTAGTCTTTGCGTGTCCTGGTTGACTGAACTTTGGAGCGAACCAATACATTTCCCACAATGGTACAGAGAAAGGGAGGCCGCGCCTCCAGCTGTCAAGCCACGGGAGGAGGCGATTTATACCGGAGTGGTCTCGCGAATATTCGCTTTATACTGCCTTTTATTACCTACACTTGGCAGTGCTCTGGTTCCTTTTTTTTTTTCATATATGTTAATGTGGCTTGAAATGTTTCAGTTATCGGAAGAGTAGCGCTTTTGGCTTTGACGTTTTAGCAACTTCCGGGGTTGTGGTTTCTCCTGCGAGAAGCTTCCGGAGGATCCAGGTGGTTATTGATTGGCTACTCATTAAGGCCGAGTCCAGCTCAGCGGCTGATGGGGCGACGCTTGCGCCAGTTACACACGCTCGCCGCGATCGGCGCTTAGGTACAAAAAAAAAACGATACTAACGGCTCGCGCTCAACTACCACACAATGCCCCACCCGACTCCACGTCCAGCGGAGGACAGTAAGTGCAGTATGTGCTATATGAGAATAACACTTCAGAGAGAGCAAATAAAGCACACTATACACTCTTCAAACCTGGACATTCCAGCCATTCTGCTCGTCACACGAGAGGTAACAGAGATATAACTGCGACTTTAGTAGTATTATTTATATTCAACACCGACAGTTACAGCCCTCACATTTTTAAATATCACAGACTCCTTGCAACTGCAAGCTATTGTATGTTATAGGCAACAGATAAGGAAATTTAGTAGCTTTGCCCGGACGTTCCGACACATCACAACGAAACACAACACCATAAACAAGTGTCTGATTACAGCCGCAAAGGAGAAGAAGACTACCGGCTTCAGTGTTATTGATCCAGAACACACAATATACTCTGGATTAACCAGGTGTTTAAAAGCAGAGGCCGGGACAGAAGGCTGTACTGTGACTAAAGTACTGTCCAAGGCTAGTGTCCGATACATAGGGGACGAGAAAATAGTGTAATTGATTAAAAAAAAAGGTACGTTTTAACCTTCCATATGAATCGAAATTACCTATCAATTCACTGATAGTGAGATAACATTACAAAATGATAAGGGCGTGCCCCAAGCAAGCGGTTATTAAGTTTTGTGTCTAACAAACCCTAATCCTAATTAGAACCCTCACTCCTTGTAGACGCAGCTACCGTTAGCTGTAGGCAGCGAAATATTCCCTACTTGGCTTTCCCCTTTTGCCTATTTTAAAATAAAAAGGTTTTTTTAAAGATGCAACACTGTAGATCCCGAAAACAACTGAAGGAGACTTTTTGGGTGGTGTTGATTTCTATCAAGTTCCATGCGCAACTGAGGGGCCAAAATGTGATTGTGGAGACAGGAGAGAGGAGAAGCAGAGAGGGAAGAGAGATGACGGAAATATGCTTGTCAAAAAGAGCTTGCTGAGCCCGCATGTACTTCATCGTTCTGACTGCCATTGTGGTAGAAGAAAAACTGCAGTGTGGTGTGAGGGGGAGAGCTGGCACTGCTGCTGCCCGCGTGTAACTGTGCTGTGTAACATGTTTGTGGTGTGGTAGTGGTGAAAAGGTGTGAGGGGAGAGGGTGGCACTGCTGTGACCACGCGCTGTAATGTACTGTGCTGTGTCATACAATAGGGTGTGTAGTAGTGTGTTGAGGGGGAGAGGCTGGCACTGCCGCTGGCCCGCGTGTACCTTGCGTGTAGTGCTGATACACGATAGGTGTTAGGTAGTGTGATGGTGGAGGGATCTTTTTTATTTAAAATGCAAAATAAGCATATTATGTGACAAATACACACCAAGCCTTACAGGACTAAACACCAAAGAGATCAAAACTAAACATTACATTAGATGGAATTTCCCTCCAAAGTGATTAAACCCATTTCTCTCCAACCTCTCAAGATTCCCTCTGACCGAACGCTCTTATATCCGACCACACAAGTGAACTCAGAATTATTTATGCTGGCATCCATACTTTTTTAGCGATACCATACACTAGCGTTCATAAATGGATAAGATATCCAGTAATGCAGCCACAAGGTCTGTATTGGTGATGCTTTTGTGAGGTTTCCGAAGAGTTCGTAGGGTCCGATTCTACTGTGGGGGATAGCTCTTGTTTGGACAAAATAGGGAAAATTTTAAAGATTGACTGTGCATTTTTTTCCATAAAAATATTAGAAAATGGACATTGCCAATAAAGAAAGCCTCCAGCGGTTTCTAAAAACGTAACAGTATTTCCCAGTGGACAATCTAGTCATCAACATTCCGTATTTTAAATTCTGCCTGACATACATTGGTTATAATGAAATAATAACCACGCGAGACATCGCTCAGTTATGCCGGTAATCTGGGATACATACGAGGTGCTTTAATACAACATTCATGGTGGTCTCAGGGACATATTGTCTGTGAATCCACGGCTTATGTGGGTGTTCTTCTAGAATACGAACTTGTATAGGAGGGCTTCCTGAAAGCGTGTCCATTTCCAGTACGAGTTATTGTAATTATTCTAATAACATTAACCACCGATAATATATTATGGCGAAGGTAAGATATAACCATAATTGAGAGTCATTCTTTTGATATTCTCCCCCCTCAAACCAGTTTTTGTCAAACCGCAGGTGGACAAACCATTCCTAAAAGAATTCTCCATATACTTTGGAGAAAAATGAGATCCCTGAAATGTAAAACAATGGAATATTAAATAAAAAATAAACTCCGGGGCTTCCAAAAAACCATATTAAGACCCAGCAGCTCTATATTCTACGGCTGCAAGTAGATGGTCTGCTCACTCAAATTGAAGTTGTTTACCCACAGCATTCTGAAAAAAACAAATGATTTAAAGAAACTACAGAACTTCTCAGGGGGGGAAGTGGGGGAAGGGGAAATACAAACTTAATAGATGAAAATAGGCAGCAAAAAAGTTTTTAACAATTCCTGATTCTGTCTCAAAAGAAAATTTGCACCTGTTTCCACCTGGTAATTTGGCGACTTTGATATGCCAAAGTATTTATTCCCAGTATTGCTCACCAGAATCTGACTAGTTAAATTTGATCCCACAAATGGAAATATTTCAGGCTATACTTATACCACGATGGTAGCGCTCACATTTATTTTTTTTGTCCATCCACCAGTGCAATGGACTTACTTATTTATTTGCGGAATCTGAGAGTACAGAAGCTATTTTTTTTCAAATGAGACAGTACATTTGCATAATACATGTTCTTGATGTTATATAGTAAGTAGATACCTCATCTGGCATATGCTATACATTTTATACAAATCTTTGTATTGGCTGTGAGCTCTCTTATGGGTCTATATAAACATAGACGAACAACGGGCTCGTATCAGCAAACACATATAGTAAGGGGTGAGGGACATCCTTGACGTACTACAGATCAAATAGCGAGAAGCAGGATCCAAAGTCCAGCGCATATTTACAATTCGGTTTCCTTCGGCTTTGTATATCGAGTTTTCACACCTGATATGAAATGAGTTGGCCAACCATGAAGTCATCTAAGACACTAAAAGATACAAATGATTGACTCTATCAAAGGGCCTTCTCCTGATATAACTACAAGTGTAACCTTTGAAGGCACCCAACAGTTTGCCTGCGTCAAATATATCTATAGACAATTATAGGAGAAGTGGGGACGATCTTCCTTCTTGGGATCCACCGGACTGGCTAGAGTATTCATAGGCATTCTTCCGCTACAGATCGCCAACCTAGGCTAACAGCAAAATCTTCAGTCAGAATTATTTAAATCCGTACTAAATACGCTGATTGGGCCAGCCAGTTTTTTATATTCTACTGTCACCTTTTTACCTATATAACAGTAAATGTTAATATGGACTGGCGACTGCGAGGATGATGTATACCGGTCTCATTCAAAGCCTCATAGTACAGAGACTAGCTCAGGCAGGGCATCAAGAACCATCACAGAAAAACTAAAGTATAAAAACTCAGAAGTTGTTAAGCCATCGTCAAGAACACAGAGGTTTTCGTTATTTTGTCCAAGATCTGATGGCTGCTATCTTACCTTGAGAGAGATGGGGGAAAAAACTATGGCACGCCACAATCTCTGAGAGTTCTAATTAGGCGTCTTATACATTGTGTTTATAAAACTTGTCAATTGCTTTTGTGTGAACTTTTACTCATTAAATATATTCTCATAAAACAGAAGCCCGAAGTGAAGTAATTTGCCGGATACTGTGACAGATATGCCTGCTTTTCATCCCATAACTCATATATAAAGCCTCTTCTGTTGCTTTCTTTACACTGCTCAAAAATATTAGTCTGACTGAAACGTGGCAAAAATCCCCACATTCCCCCTCGATGGGTCAGGAGGAGAGGCGATTATACTGTAACTCCTTCATTTGTCCTTTTAGTCACGGATATATTCTGACTTTACTCTGTCCCCCATTGGTTTGCATGCAGAAAAAGCGCAGGATATATAATTCAACTGAGTGACAATATTTTTATGACTTTCAAATTATGATAATTATGCGCTTCCTTCTGAAAAAAAACGTTAATTTCGTTGTTTTGGCTTCCTTCCAACCAGCACTAGAGTTTTCACTACAAGCTTATAATGAGGTCCTGGCTTCCAAAGGAGATCTTACACCAGCTACGGTCTTATCACACAGATTTAGGATATTGGCGTTAAATTTCCAATAACCAGGCTCCGGCACACCAGACTCTTCCAGATTTAGGGCACCCGAAAACAGAGCCGTGATCCGAAAACTTCACAGGTTTAAAATAACATTATTAAACTTTGTTTGTTTTTTTAATATATTTGTCTATCCGACTTTTAGAGTCACCTTTTATATATGTATACCCCGCTTTATTTGAGTGCACATATTGTTCAGAAATATGGAGTCATACTGAATACAGTCTCTGGTTTTCCCTCTATCCTGAACATATGAGACACAATTAAAAATCACCGCCAAAAAATGACTATTTTCGCTTTGTATGTAAAAAACGGGCCGATTAAAGAAAACATAATCTTTTCTTGCGGTTCTACTTTGAGGACCATAAATGTTAATTAGTCGTAATCAACAGCTTCATTTAACATCTAACAAAAGACACCTCCTGGCATTTGTCAACTAATTGTGTTGCAAAATACTGAAAATCCCTTTGAAAAACAATGCCTACACCATCACATTTATCTGGTCCAAAGGACCAGAAAGAGGGGCCCCAAATCCAGTCCCTTACCACAACAAAAACGTCACTTGTAGTGGTCAAGCGGTAGTTCCTCAAAAAGAAACACCTCATTATTAAAGTCCTTTTAGAATAGTAAAGGCTTCGTCCTGGTTTTTTGTCTTATAATATTTACATTAATAGTTGCCACTTTCAGACGGAGAGGGGCACTTTGCTATTAAGTGAGAATCACCGTCCTTTTTTTTTTTTAGCACCATTTTCTTTTTCACCATTTTCTTCTCCCCGGGGGGACTCTCTGATGGCAGATTTCTCTTATTCGATGGTCCGGCATCTCAATGTCCTGAATAGATCCTGACTGCTGTGAGGCCTGGACTGTCTGAATATCGGGGTCTGCGCATCATCTTTCACCCACACTCTTTTTCCCCCAATACCTAATATGTATTGTGCTGCGTACGATGTCTTCTGGACCGTTTCTGTAGTTTCTTGTAGCTGAGCTGGTTGTGGGCAGTCTGTTTTGAATTTGTGTTCCATTCATTATGCCATATCTTTGCGGGGTTTGGCCGCCATCTTTGTGGGGTTCGTCGCCATCTTGCGGGGTTTGACCGCCATCTTTGCAGGGTTCGCCGCCATCTTGAAGGTTCGCCGCCCATCTTTGCGGGGAACTGCGCCATCTTTGCTCAGATCGCTCCTGTGTTCTCCGTTCTGACCCCTTGGGACTGGAGTGGATATGTCGACCAGGACTTTAAAACCTCTTCACAGGTGTAAGTTGAAGACTTTCTGATGACTTGTGGTATTCTCTTTATCACAAGAGAGCTGTACTGTAACAAAGACATTTCCTTCTGCTGTAGAGTTGTGTGAGGTTTTATTATTCTGCTCGTCTCTTTTCCTCATCTTTCCAATGATCATCCTTTCCTTTTTTTCTCTTCTGGGCAATTTAAAGGAATGACCACATTTATAGCACAGGTTGCAGACAATGTCTTGTCACAATCAGAGCTGTGATGGACCAATCGAAACCAAACAAAGTGCACATGATTTGTCAAATGCTGAGCTAAGTGCTGGGGGAATCACATTTAAAACTTTTTTGGGTCCCCAATAAAAACATCGCCCGCGATCTCTTCCAATATATATGGCGTTTGGGAGGTGACATGCCACTTTGTGTGTGTATCGAAGTTTAACTTTAAAACTTGAGCCTTTCATAACATTTCTTGATGTTATTAGAATAGATACTTCATCTGCATTGGCTATACATTTTATACAAAATCTTTGGTATTGGCGGATTGTCTCTATTGTCTTCAACATACGTAAAAAAGGGTTCTATAGCAAAAACATTATAGAAGGGGCTGAGCGGACACTTGACGTACTCCAGATCTAATACGAAAGCAGGATCCAATCCACCATTGACAATTGGTTTCCCTTAGGCTTTGTCATATAGAGTTTTCAACCATGATATACTGAGTTGGCCAAACCCATAAGTCTCTAAGACACTAAAAGATACCAATGATTGACTCTATCAAAGGCCTTCTCCTGATCTAAATTAACAATGTAAACCTTTTCAAGGCCCCACTTTTTGCCTGTTCAAATATCTCTATAACATTATAAGAGAGTTGGCGATCTTCTTCCTTGGATCCCACAGGACTGGCTTGTCACTTATGAGCATTTCGCTACAGATCCACCAACACTGGGACCAAACTATTTGCTAGAATTTTACTAAGCCGTATTCAATAACGCTATGTGGCGCCCAGTTTGATAATCTTACTGTCAACCTTTTTTATACACGTAAAGTAATAGGACTGGGACTGCCGTGAGGATGATAATCCGGTCTCATCTCAAAGACCTCATTGACAGATTCGTAGCACCAGTACTGGGCTCAGAACCTCACAGAAAAAAATTGATTAAACTCGGACAGTTACAGCACCATCAGACACCCAGGAGTTTGTTTTTGTTTCCCAAGGACTCTGATAGATGCTCGTCTACCTCCGTTAGAGAGAATGGGGGAAAATATGGCCGCACAATCTCTGGTTCAAAGTGGCGTATACATGTTTTATAACTTTGTCAATTTGCTTTTTGCTAGCTTGTTCACCATTAAATATTAGTCTCATGAAAAAGAAGACACGAATGAAGAATTCTTTTCTCCGCCCGGTAATCTGTGACAGATCCTGCTTTTTCATCCATAAATCATTTAAAGGCCCTCTTTCTGTTCCTTTCTTTACATAATATGGAGTCATACTGAATACAGTCTCTGGTTTTCCCTCTATCCTGAACATATGAGACACAATTAAAATCACCGCCAAAAATGACTATTTTCGCTGTATGTAAAAACGGCCTTATTAAAGAAAACAAATCTTTTCTTTCGGTTCTACTTTGAGGACCATAAATGTTAATTAGTCTGTAATCAACAGCTTCAATTTTAACATCTAACAAAAGACACCTTCCTGGCATTATGTCAACTAATTTGTTGCAAATAACTGAAATCCCTTTGAAAACAATGCCTACACCATCACATTTATCTGGTCCAAAGGACCAGAAAGAGGGGCCCCAAATCCAGTCCCTTCTACACACAAAAACGTCACTTGTAGTGGTCAAGCGGGTTTCCTGCAAAAAGAAAACCTCATTATTAAAGTCCTTTAGAATAGTAAAGGCTTCAGTCCTGGTCTTTTTTGTCTTAATACTATTTACATTAATAGTTGCCACTTTCAGCGGAGAGGGGCACTTTGCATATTAAGTGAGTCAATCACCGTCCTTTTTTTTTTTTTTTAGCACCATTTTTCTTTTTCACCATTTTCTTTCTCCCGGGGGGACTCTCTGATGGCAGATTTCTCTTATTCGATGGTCCGGCCATCTCAATGTCCTGAATAGATCCTGACTGCTGTGAGGCCTGACTGTCTGACATATCGGGGTCTGCGTCATCCATCTTTTCACCCCAACTCTTTTCCCCCAATACCTCATATGTATTGTGCTGCGAGATGTCTTCTTGGACAGTTTCTGTAGTTTTCTTGCTAGCTGAGCTGGTTTGGGCAGTCTTGTTTTTACTTGTTATTGTTTCCCATTCATTATTGCCATCTTTGCGGGGTTTGCCGCCATCTTTGTGGGGTTCGTCGCCATCTTTGCGGGGTTTGCCGCCATCTTTGCAGGGTTCGCCGCCATCTTTGCAGGGTTCGCCGCCATCTTTGCGGGACTCGCCGCCATCTTTGCTCAGATCGCTCCTGTGTTCTCCGTCTGACCCCCTTTGGGCTGGAAGTGGATATGTCAGACCCAGAGACTTTAAAACCTCTTCCACAGGTGTAAGTTGAAGACTTTCTGATGACTCTGTGGTATTCTCTTTATCACAAGGAGATGCTGTATTCTGTACACAAGACATTTCCTTCTGCCTGTAATGGTTGTGTTCGGCTTCTGGGCAATCTTTAAAGGAATGACCACATTTATAGCACAGGTTGCAGACAATGTCCTTGTCACACTCAGAGCTGTGATGACCAATCGAACCACACAAAGTGCACCTGATTTTGTCACATGCTGAGCTAAAGTGCCTGGGGGAATCACATTTAAAACATTTTTTAGGCTGTCCCCAATAAAAACATCGCCCGCGATCTCTTCCAATATATATGGCGTTTGGGAGGTGACATGCCACATTGTGTGTGTATCGAAGTTTAACTTTAAACTTGTAGCCCCCATTCCAGAAACCTTCAGCATCCATACTTTCACTGGATCAGACAGAACATCGCACTCTGTAGCCAAAAACATATATCTTCAACCGCTACAGTCTCAATATCAAAGATAATATTCACCTCCACGGTCACAGGGCGAGATACCTGGATAACTTTAAAGAATTCCCATTCTGGATTATCCTTCACTTCTCTGTAACGAAACCAGAATTTTTCTAGCCCTTCTGGTGTCTTAAAGCTGACTTCATAGTTCCTGCTACTAGGAGCATGTAACAAAGCATACACTTCACTGGGTTGGAAGCCAAGAGAAACTTTGATCAAGTCTTTTCCTACAACAAATCTGTCCGGTATAGGAACCATATCCCCCCCAATAATGCAGCCTGACTACGTTCCTGCGCTTTCTGGCATCATCAAATGAAATATATGATGTACCTGGGCGTCTTGTACTCCATGCTGACTGCTGGGGGGGGGGAGTTGGCTCGGCCACTCCTGTTGGTTTTGCTGCCGTTCCTGCTTCAGCTAAGGACTTTGCTTTTGCCGCTCCTGTTTATGCCAAGGGCTTTGATGCTGCTGCTGCAGGCTGTATGGATTTCTCTCCCACTTTAGGAATCTCCATTTCTTGCGCCTCAACTGCTTCAGCGTTCTCCACTGCTTCAGCCATTTCTATTTCAGACACTTCTTCCTGTGCCTGGGCTGTTTGCTGCTCTGTCTCAGGTGTATTGCCAGCATCATTCAGGCTCTCAACCTGGGCTGTTTGCTGTGTGTCTGACTTGGGTGTGGCTGCTAATTCCTGCACCTGTCTGCAACATTCAGCTGCTTTTAGTCTCTCTGTATCAGGTGCAGTTGTATGCAGCTTCTCTGTCTCCTGAGCAGCTGTATGCAGGGTCACTGCATCAGGTACAGTTGTTTGCGGGGTAACTGCGTCAGGTGCAGTTGTTTGCGGGGTCACTGCGTCAGGTGCAGCTGCTTGCGGGGTCTCTGTCTCAGGTGTAGCTGCAGTTGCCTGTGCATTAGTGTGTATGTTCTTGCTAATTTGTGGGATAACAATTTCTGTGACCCCAAGTCTCCTTTTCTCATGCTCTGCCTGCCTTTTACTCCTGGTTTCATTAGACCTTGAGCTGGTTTTAGCCGCAATTCTCTTACCCGTCTGGTTCTGAGCCGGACTTTCAGTATTCTCCATTTCAGATTCTTTCTGCCCAACATTTTCATTCATCTCTTTTTCCATATTTTCTGACTCTTTCTTTTGCAAACATTTCTGCACTTTAGCTTCCAGTGAAACTTTCTTATCCGCATTCAGATTAGCTTGAGACCTGGTTCCCACTCCTCTCCCTCCTCCAGGGTCTGCCGCCATCTTGGCTCACAGCTCCTCCCCTTCCTGTGTGTGAGGGGGAGACTGGCACTGCCGCTACCCGCGCGGTGCTGTATGTACATGTCATGGTGTAGTAGTGTGTATGTGTCTGGCACTACTGCTCCCTGCACTGTACCTGTGCTGTGTATATATGTCATGGTGTTTAGTAGTGTGTGTGAGGGGGGGGCTGCACTGCCGCTGCCCACGGTGTGCCTGCGCTGTATATATATGTCATGGTGTAGCACTGTGTGTGAGGGGGAGGCTGGCACTGCCGCTGCCCGCGGTGTGCCTGCGCTGTGTATATATGTCATGGTGTAGTAGTGTGTGTGAGGGGGAGGCTGGCACTGCCGCTGCCCGCGGTGTGCCTGCGCTGTGTATATATGTCATGGTGTAGTAGTGTGTGTGAGGGGGAGGCTGGCACTGCCGCTGCCTGTGCTGTACCTGTGCTGTGTATACATGGTGTAGTAGTGTGAGGGGGAGGCTGGCACTGCCGCTGCCCGCGGTGTGCCTGCGCTGTGTATATATGTCATGGTGTAGTAGTGTGTGTGAGGGGGAGGCTGGCACTGCCGCTGCCCGCGCTGTACCTGTGCTGTGTATACATGGTGTAGTAGTGTGTGTGAGGGGGAGGCTGGCACTGCCGCTGCCCGAGGTGTGCCTGCGCTGTGTATATATGTCATGGTGTATTAGTGTGAGTGGGGGAGGCTGACACTGCCGCTGCCCGCGGTGTACCTGTGCTGTGTATATATGTCATGGTGTAGTAGTGTAGTAGTGTGTGTGTGAGGGGAATATTTTTTTTATTTAAATACAAATTACAATTATTTAAAAATACACACAATATTTACAGAATAGCATCCAGAGAATCACAAACAATACATTTTATCTTAGAGAGATTCCCTTCCAAAGATATCTAAACGCCTCTCTCCAACCTCTCAGATTCCCTCTGTTATATACTCTTTATATCTGATAAATAAATACCACAAGCAAGTTTCCTGCCAAAAGAAAATCTAAAGTCTAAAGGCTTCAGTCCGGGTCTTTTTTGTCTTGATACTATTTACATTAATAGTTGCCACTTTCAGCGGAGAGGGGCACTTGGCATATTTAGTGAATTAATCACCATTTTTTTTCTTTATTTATTAACACTTTTCCTTCTTGGCCGTACGCTTTCTCCCGGGGGTACTCTCTGATGGCAGATTTCTCTTATTCGATGGTTCGACCATCTCAATGTCCTGAATAGATCCAGACTGCTGCGAGGTCTGACTGTCCGACATATCGGGGTCTGCGTCATCCATCTTTTCACCCCAACTTTTTTCCTCTAATATCTCAAATGTATTTTGCAGCGAGATCTCTTCTGGGACAGTTTCTTTATCTTCTGTAGTTGTAGTTTTCGTTCCAGATGAGCTGGTTTGGGTTAGGCTTAATTTTCCTTTTTATTGTTTCCCATTCATCGTCACCATCTTTGCGAGGTTCACCGCCATCTTTGCTAGGTTCACCTCCATCTTTGCTAGGTTCACCTCCATCTTTGCGAGGTTCACCGACATCTTTGCTAGGTTCTCCGACATCTTTTGCGCGGTTCTCCGCCATCTTTGCGCGGTACATCACCTTCCTGAGTAGAATTCTCTGTGTTTGGTGTAACACTCGGATCACTTCTTTGTTCTCCATCTGACTCTCTTTGAGGCGGAAGTGTATATTTTAGACCTATAGACCTTAAACCGTCTTCTACAGGTGTAAGTTCGAGACTTCCTGATGATGCTGCTTTATTCTCTTTATCATTATGAGATGTTGTACTCTGCAGGTTAGACATTTCCCTCTGTCTATAATTGTTATGCTCGGCTTCTGGGCAATCGTTAAAGGAATGACCACTTTGATTTTATTAGGTGATACAGTACGTACATAGTAACACAATCCATTGGCTCTCGCAAAATCATCAATTCCTTATTACAAATACAATGAACTTAACAAACATGACAGACTTGACAAACAAGAGGACATGACTTCAGGGTATCGGGGTGAGGGGGGGGGGGGATCTAGGAGGCGACCTTGTCGACTGATGGACGGAAGCAGCTCTCTTCTCCCGCCTTTCCATCTGCATTTTAATTTTTAGAGATTTGGGGATCTTTGTCTCAACAGCTAGGGGTGTCCCTATATCACTTAGCTCCCATGTACCTCCAGGTCCCTCAGTCACTATGTGGTCGTGGATCCATTTGGTCAACGGAGAACGCATTTATAATTATCATTGCAAAATTGTGGTAACATCTACCCCCGGGATGTCTGTCTGGGCCAGCCAAGGCGACCAGACTTTTAGAAAATTTTGAGCCGGAGTCGTTAACCATACTTGTCAACTGTTCCATCCGGCACACAAACCAAATTCTATTCCTGATTTTGGGTAAGATTGGTATATCCGGTTGCTTCCACAATGCTGCGATCTCGCATCTGGTGGCGGTTCCTAAATGTGATATCAATTTATGAGTTGCGTTCAATAGCCCCTGGATCCGCCTGCCCAACAAGAACAGCCAAGGGTCCAGGGGGATCTCCACACCTACCAACCTTTGCAGCCACTCTCTAATTTCCGCCCAAATCGGAGCCACCTTCGTGCAAGACCACAGCATGTGGCGTAAGTCAGCTCGTTCTCCGCACTGCTTGGGGCAGAGCGGTGAATAACCTCTGACACATTTAGACAATTTTGTTGGGGTATAGTACCAACGCATCAGGACTTTGTATGCGTTCTCCTTTAACGTGGTACAGATAGAGCTTTTGGCTGCTGCCTGCAGGATCCTGTCCCAGTCTTCGTCTTCAAATGTCTCCCCTAAGTCTGCTTCCCATTGTCTCATGTAGCTAAGTCGGGGTTCATCCTCTGTCTCGGGGCAGATCACTTCCCTGTACATTCTGGAGGTTAGTCCCATTGTGTCCGTACCTCTGGAAAACAGCTGCTCGAAATTTGTTCCACCGGGCCTAATTGGAGCTTTATTATAAAATGCTCTGATCTGGAGGTATCTAAAGAATTCTGCTTTAGGCATGTTTTTTCCCTCTTTGATATGGTCAAAAGTTTTGACGTATTGTCTACCTTCCAGATCTTTTAGTCGAAAATACCCTGATTGAATCCACTTTGCGAAATGTGAACTATCCAGGCCTGGAGCAAAGTCAGGATTACCCCAAATGGGCTTCATCAAGGAGTTCAGCGTTGTGAGAGAACATCTAAATTTGGTAGCCGCCCATATCTTCAAGGAGTTTGAAATGGCCTGCAGCGGTGTCTGAATCCTAGAACAGCTTTTTTTGGGTAACCAAATTAGACTCTGCAGCTCAATGGGGGCACAGCAATCTTTTTCCAAAGACACCCATCTCCGAAGGTCCGGATCTGTGTGCCACTGTATGATTTGGCTCAATTGGGCTGCTTCGTAATAGGCGAACAAGCAAGGCATCCCCAACCCTCCTCTCGAGGTCGGCCTCCTCAAGATGTCTTTTTTTTTTAATCCTTGGGCCTTTTTTATTCCAGATAAACTTTCTTTTCCTCTTTGCAAACAGCCTTCCTCCGACAGTCCGTTTCGGGGGAGGGGGGAGGGGAGAGTGGGGGGTGCGTCTGTCCATGGTGCCTCTCTGTGAGCTTGTATGTTCCCAGCAACATGGATGACAATTGCACAGCGATTAGAAAAATAGCACAAAATTATTTGGTAAAAATGAAATAATGAAAAGTTACAGCAGCTCCTCGCAGTCCACACGAGCTCCCCGTGCCGGTGGCTTCCCTCTTCCGCGTCCGATTGCGGGACCGATGACGTGGAACTCACTGGACTACGGTGGCTGCTTCACACACACACAATTCACACACCAAACAGAGAACAACGCGTTTCGCACATGCGTGCTTCCTCGGGGTTCCTAATTGGCGTTGTGCATAGGACGCTCTATTTGTACCCTGTGGGGAAATCACCCGGATGTATCTAGATTCAGTTGTTTAAGTGTTTGATGACTTTCTACGAAGCTGTTTGGGGTTAGCTGGCAGCTGGAGTGGTTTATCTTGAAGTAAATACCCACGTTAAACGAATAAAATAGCTCAAGAAGCTAGTTTAAAACTAAAGCAAAGGGTCGGGTTAAAACCTGAGGGGATAGAAGAGAGAAGTGGCAGAGCAGAACCGGAGTCATCCAAACAAGAGAATTAGGAGGAAAGTGCGTTATCCATAAAAAGATTTAATAGTCATGGAAGGAAAAAAAGGGCAAGGCATTACCCTACCAACATGTTTCGTGCTACGCAGAGCACTTTATCAAGGCGTACACATCCCACCATCATTAACATATTTAAAGACTTAGAAATAATTGGCGTACCAATCCTGAACCATATCTGGGATCCTCCCTGCAATCTGGGCAATGAGATTCTGGTGTGGGGTCATCAGAGAGCGCACACGCGCCCCCCGCAGGCAGCCCCCGCCTCCCACAAGCAATCCTGGGCCAGCAGAGAGGGGAAAAAAACCCCAGCTAAAACACGCATGCGCAGAAACAGCAAAAGGCTTCCTCACCATGGTGACCATGGAGCGTGTCTCAGGAGAGGGGGAGCGCGCCGGACGCGCGCGCGCCCATCGGCGCCATCAACCACGTCATCCTGGTGCGCACGCACCACCAGAGAGAAGAGGAAGAGAGAGAAGGAACCATAAGCCCCTCCCTGTTGCCGCGCGCCTGCCAGGACACACACAGGAGCCCCGGGTGAACGCGCTTGCGCAGCAGCAACCCGTGGGTTCCCCGTGATCCCCGCAGGGAGCGCGGCCCGAGGGAGGGGGAGGGAAGAGGCAGAAAGAAAGATAGAGAGAAGGAAAAAAAGGGGAGAGAGAGAGAGAGAAAGAAACGGAAAAAAACGAAAGAAAAAGGGGGAAGAGAAAGAGAGAAAGGGAAGAAGGGGGGGGAAGAGGGAGGGGGAGGAGGGGAGGGAAGGAAAAGGAAAAAGGAAGAAAGGGAAAGAAAAAAATTAAGGAAGTAAGGGGGTGCATGTGCACCAGCACAGAATAATCATCACCAAACCAATCGGGGAAGGATCACTTAAATTATTTTAAAATAAACTTTATTATGAAAATACATAATGACGCAACAGTAATTCCTTTCTTTGATATCTGAAAGAAATCATAATATCAAAGGAGGAATAGTCTGTATATAAAAACATAACTTTAAGTATGTATACTATAATGCCTAGAACCAAATACCTAGAGGAAGCTAGTTCACACCAGTCATGTTGACATAAAGGATAATAAAAGAGATCAATATACCTATTCCTCTGCATTCATACATTTTCTCCCATACAGTACTGTATATCGCAATGATGCCATCTAGTGGCTTCAATTTATTATGACAAGAAGAAAATCTATAACCTCTTAGGCCTCGTCCAGGGTTCCGGCGGCCGTGCTGAGGCGCGCTGAGGCTCAGGGAAAGCGGGTGCTTTCCGGGCCTTAGACAGCGCGCCGTCAGGGGGCGGGCCAGTGACATCACGGAGCTGGTTCGCCCTCATTGGGCGAACCACTCACGTGACCGGCCCTGCGCTCCGACGAGCGCTGAAATGTAAAATTCTGGTAAGACCTACGCTTCCGCGCGCTTGCGGAAGCGGAAGCGAGCCCCTACTAAAGCCGCTCTAATTGCGGCTGTAGGGGCTCAGTGCTGAGCGAGAGCGCGCCTCAGCGCGCCTCCGCCAGCAAGCAGTAACCATGGACGAGGCCTTAGGGTGCTGATGACAAAGACATTGTTGCTCCATATATAATTTGAGCAACAAAACGTGTCTAAGTCTCATTGAGAAAGTCCTGGACTACATATCTCCATTTTTCATTCATAGAATACAATTACAGGCAGTCCTCGGTTATCCGACACAATGCGTTACTCAAAATGGCGTTGGATAGCGAAACGTTGTAAAGCGAAACACGTTTTCCCATAGGAACACTTTAAATGAAAGGTTCCGTTCCCGAAGGCATTTTTAACACTAAAATACACCAAATATTTTATGCAGGCAATAAGATATGCAGCACACACATAAATTATATAGTGTATACAGGTATACTGTATTATATATATAATATAACATAATAAATAATATATTATATAGTATAATATTATACAGTATAGTATAATATTATATATATGCTCTTACGACGCTTTGCAACGTTGTTTATGTGAATGTGTATATATATATATATATATATATATATATACACAACGTTGCAAAGCGTTGTAAGAGCGTTGGATAAGCCGTTTTGGCGTTGTAAAAATGAACATAGGTATGCATTGCACAGCGTTGGATGAGACATTCGTTGTAAAGCGAAGCGTTGTAAAACGAGGACAGCCTGTAGTTAAAATATACAATTAAAATTCATGCAATACAAATTTTAGATAATAAGAATATATGATAAAAATGTATATAATAAAAAAAAATTATAATAAAAAAAATTCAATTAAAATTCTCATACAATCAACATCACATTTACAACATCAATCATTGATTCAACCCTTTAAGTATTTCTTTCAAACTATTTTCTCCCATTCTTCAATCGTCCAATTCCTATCAAAATTGTTAGAAACATTTTGATGAACATTTGATATGAACATCTTAATATATAAAATCGAAAGGTTGGTACTAGCTGCGGTGAATCCGATTGGTCCTCAGCCTCTGGCCAATCAGATTGGTGGGTCTGACGTCACCCAACTGCCACTTCTCTCCCCCTCAAGGTTAAATGGGGGGGGGCGAAAGGGGGGGCGGGCCACACACACAACATCACAATGAATACACAAGGAAAAGGTAGGAAAAAGGGAAACAAGTCACACACACACACACCACACCACTATACACACACACACACACACACACACTCTCTCTCTGTCCACTCCCCCATCACACTCACCTCCCTCCCCGGCGCTCAGTCACCTCCCTCCCCGGCGCTCACTTACCTCCCTCCCCGGCGCTCACTCACCTCCCTCCCTGGCGCTCACTCACCTCCCCGGTTATCACTCACCTCTCCCCGGCGTTCACTCACCTCCCTCCCCGGCACTCACTCACCTCCCTCCCCGGTGCTCACTCACCTCCCTCCCCGGCGCTCACTCACCTCCCTCACTCACTCACCTCCCTCCCCAGCGCTCACTCACCTCCCTCCCCGGTGCTCACTCACCTCCCTCCCCGGCGCCTAAGATGGCGGCGCCCGGAAGGACCCCCTTCCTCCCTCGCGGCGCTGAGTGCCTAAGATGGCGGCGCCCGGAAGGAGAGTTGACATATCTGTGTGTGTGTGTGTGTGTGCCACTGTGTGTGTGTGTTACTGTGTGTGCCAATGTGTGTGTGTGTGTCACTGTGTGTGTGTGACACTGTGTGTGTGTGTCTCACTGTGTGTGTGTGTGTGTGTTGGGGTGGGTGGGGACCACGTGTGTGTGTAGACACTGTAGGTGGGGACCGGAGCTGCGCATGGGGGGAGGGGGAGGAGCGGAGAGAGAGGGGGGAGCCAAGAAACATACAGGGGGAGTGGAGAGGAGGGACCCGGAAACTTAAACCACTCCCCCCTCCTGTCCACTCCCCCCCCTCCTGTCCACTCTCCCCCCCCTCCTGTCCACTGTCCCCCCTCCTGTCCATGTCCCCACTCCTGTCCACTGTTCCTCCCCCATCCTGTCCAACTGTCCCCCCCTCCTGTCCAATGTCCCCGCTCCTGTTCCAACTGTCCCCACCCTCCTGCCCCCCTCCTGTCCACTGTCCCCCACCCTCCTGTCCACTGTGTCCCCCCTCCTGTCCACTGTCTCCCCCCCCCTAGCGGGAAATTTAACTCAAGGGCAACGCCGGGTCTCTCAGCTAGTTTTATATAAATGAGCGCTTGTCATAACACATAGACACCAGACTTGAATAAGTTACTCTTATCGTGTTTCCTACATGGAGAGGCATGAAAAAATGACACCGTTTTAGTCCCTCTGTTTGACGGGATTCGGAATTTAATAGACCCTTTTAGCCCATAAAGATAACTCAGACCTTAATCCCCCAAATGGTTTAGATGAAGGCCCCGATGTCTATATACTGGAACCAGGGTCACGTGTCATGTATGAATAGCTCCAGTTAGCTTTAACTCAGCCCTCTTTCCAAAGCACACCAAGTCCTGCTATGTTTTCTTCACTTTATTGGAAAGGTGTCAAAATATATACAGGCACTTGTGGATGTTATGTGGTTGTGAGTTTGTAGTTAAGGGCAGGTAAAAGGAGATGGCCTTGCCAGAGGAGGGTAAGAATGAAACGTACTCACTCAGTCAGAGTCAGGAAGTGAAAGGAAATGTGTACTGCTTGTGACACAGGAATAGGGGTCAGGCTAAACTACCTGTGAAAACAGACAGGGGAAACTGGGAAAATCCATTAGCTAGGAGGACTGGAGATGTTGCCAGGGCAACCAGTGTACTGGCAGACTGGAGAGAGAAAGGCAACACAATGTATCCATTCCATCTGCACTAGGAATGAAGCTGCAGGGAAGCTTACATACAAATAACTGGCAGGCAGAGCTGCAAAGAGGAAGGGGGGTGAAACAGAGGGGCCAGAAAGAATTTCTGTTCCAGGACAGTCTATGTCCACGTTTAGGCAATTAGGGGTCAATGTTCTCATTTTATAGATCCAGAAGGATTCCCTTCTGGCCAATCTATTGAGTCTGTCTCCCCCCTGCCAATTCATCGGGACCTGTTCTATTGCTCTGTAAACTAACCCCGAGGGGTCGCTCTGATGTTTCAGCCAAAAATATTTTGATACATTATGGGTTATTACCTTCCTTCTAATATTGCCCATGTGCTCCAGTATGCGGACCCTCAGCGGTCTGCTGGGGCGGCCCACATACTGGAGTCCACATGGACACTGAAATAAGTTACACAACGTATGTTGATCGGCAGTTAGTAAAATCCTTAGTTTTAAAGGTTTCCCCTGTGGTGGTGGTGGATGTGAACTCAATTTTTTTCTTTGGATCCCTGCGTACAGGCTTTGCACGTTGAACACTTGAAGAAACTCTTCCATTTCGGCAGCCGTTGTGTAGTGCTGCGTTGCTTTTTTCTTACACATGCTTGGGGCTAGCTTAGATTTCATATTTGCTGCTTTCCTAAAAAATTACTCTAGGCACTAGAGTCAAGGTGTCCCTCAGGGTTGGATCCTTCTGTAGGAGAGGCCAATGTTTTTTGACGATGGCTTGTATTTGTCTGTGATCCTGATTATAATTCGTGATACATGGAATTTTAAAATCTTCTCCGGTGGTCTTTATTTTCGGTTTTTTTAAATATCACTTCTATTTAGTGCAGCGGCATTGTCAATAGCTTGGTCTAAAACGTCCTCGTCGTAGTTTCTTTCCAGAAATCTTCGCTTTAGAATGTCAGACTGTTATTTTAAAGACCGAAACGTCCGTGCAATTTCGTCTAAGTCTTCTGAACTGTACCGGACGGAATATTGTCCACCCACCTTCTGTGGTGGCAACTATTTCGAAGTACATAGTTATTACTGTACATTCGACTGGTTTATGTGTGTGTATAGTGGATTTGTTATGTTTATTTATATGCATGTCTATACACTTTAGACATACTACACTAACCATCTTTTCACCATCTTGCGCTGACCATACTCCACATCTCTATCGCATCTAGAGGATCAGGGGATGATCCTTCCTTGGCCAAGTAGCAACACTTCAGAGTTGCCAGTATATTCATTTATTTTTTCCTGGTTGGCATCTCTGTTATACTTTACATAAACAATATATTTCCTTTGGGCACAGTGTGAAAGTTTATATTATATAAACACATCCACCTGCCTGACAGACATTTGGTCTTTTGTTGGCGCAGCACGTGAGATGGCGTGCTGTGTGGACGTAGTCTTAGGTTTGGCGGGCTATGGGAGGCTCACTGTGGCTTGGTTAGCCCTTTTTAGTTAGTGAGTCCTTTTTTTTGAGTTTCTGAAAACTTTATTGGAGAGGGCAAACAGAAAACAAAAGGGGACTCGGGGGTAGCAGAATTAGGGGAAGGTAAGAAGACAAAGCTGTCTCAGGAGAGCAGTGAGGGCGGAACCACTCACAATGGCTGCTGGCTTGAAAAGGAAGGGGCTACATCCAGACGAGCAGGAAATAGGGCAGGGTGAAACCAAGTGTAAGGGGTCCCTTGGATTATACCAAATCAGCAGCCAGGTGAAGGGGTTGCTAGGCAACAGGATAATACGGCTAGGAGTTACACAGCACAAATAGGGCTACGGGAACTGCAGACATAGGCAAAGAAAACCCATACAGGGGACAGAACATACACACTTAAGGAATGAGTGGTGGGTTCGTGAAATACCCTCCTACCAGAGGGTGTAGAGGGTCAGATAGGAAGGTAATTAACAACAGTTAACCTAAATACAAACTAGAGTCAAGGATTAAAAAGAGGTTTATATAGGAAAATAAGCCAAGTGGGACTTGTCTACCATTAAATTTAGTGTGTATGTCCCCGTGTACCGCTGCCTGCTGTGTGTACATGCCATGCTGTGCATAAAAATTGCGTTGTGTCTGTGCCGTCTCTCATAGGTCATACTCTGAACTGCTATTCCTGTGAGTTTGGAACCTGTTTGCTTCCCTCGACGGCAAGCTGTGGGTTCGGAGAGTTGTGTGCCACGCAGAACGCGACGGTTGGTGAGTGATTGGGAGTATGACCTCCCCTCTACCCAAACATACAGCTGCTGTCAATCCCTTCTCTGTCACTGGGGTAGACCAAGCCTGGCACCTCTGGGGCAGCATAGGGGTATACCAGAGCCTGCCACCTCTAGGGATGGTGCAGGTGGGGTATACAGAGCCTGGTCCCTCTAGGGCTACAAAACCCCAGCAAGCTCTTTTTGGGAACCCCTGAGCCCCCACAAAATATATATATGTATATAAGTGTCAAAAAGGAGTGCTATTGAGCGTGGCATATGTATACAACAGAGGACAGAGAAGCCCAGGTTTTAAGCCCGCCCCTCCCCACTTTCCAAGTGAGTGGGTCCTTTCATTCTACTGGATACAGATCCAATGGTGGTCTTTCTCCCTCCCAATAGAGGTAAATGAGAATTTTAATCCTAATAGAGGTATATTAGTATTTTATCCGGTAGTGTTAGGACCTGTGAACGGGTGTCTGCCTTGTCGTGGCTCGCACGCTTACTGTACAACGCTTTGGCCAAAGGGTTAAACTAAATGACCCTTTTTCAAGAGAATATATAAGTATTTTGCTGTGTATTTCTGTCATGTTGGATGTAGCGTTGGGGCTTCTCTGTCGTCTGTTGCACCCACTGGGGCTACAATAGACCGTAACCTCTTGTGTCTTATTTAGGTATTATTAATCTTAAGAAGAAGGCCTGCATGAGTCTCCTGAGTTGTGGCGCAGAGTCCACGGTGACCTACCATGGTGTGAAAGTGTCGACCGCCGTTTCCTGCTGCATCATGGACCTTTGCAACTCCGCGGCCACCCCCAGGATCTCCCTGGTCACCGGGCTAGCTGCCATTGTGGCTTTGGGGCTGGCGAAGCTGTCCTGAGCCGCGCAGAGCGTCGTGAAACCCATGAAAGGAATGGCTGAACTCTGCAGGGCATCGCTCCTAAGTCAACTGTCCTCCCCCTGCTGAGCGTCACCCCTCCTTTCTCCCACAAAGTATCTCCCCCCTTTCCCCCGCAGAATATATCTTTCTTACCACTCAGCAACCCCACACACAGCGTATTTCTCCTCTGTTTCCCCAACTGCATTGTCTCTCCCCCCCCCCCCACCCACCTTAGAAAGCTTCTCTCCCCCTTTATAATAAAGAATATTTGATTTCCCTATATAAAAAGACTTTTCTATCTTTCTTGGCTCTTGATTCATTTGCGTGTTACCTGGTAATTACTAAAAACTAACAGAAGAAATGTGCTGTGCTATTCACAAAATTAGTAGTATTAGTAATATTATAGTGCTCATCAGCGGCTGCCAATCAGTAAATCCAACCACCCTGGTTGGATATATACATGTGAAAAAAAACAGAACTGTGCGCCACCTAACAGTGACAATATACTCAAACAATCTAATATTAGTCAAATAATATCAAGATAAATATGACCGTGCGAAAATGTCCTTAGAGCAAATGTCCAATGGTATGGAAAGCTGGATCCAGATGAAGCTCAGCATATGTGAAGAGAGAACAAAAATACAAACAATATAGTGCGGTATTGCTTAGAAAAAACAATGAACAGCCCAATTGGAAAGGAATAACGAATTCCCCAGAGGTAGGAAAACAGTCAGAAAAGGGAAGTAAAAAAAAAGTACATTTAAAAATCATGAAAACATGTAGTATAAACATAATTCACTCCATGCCCCTGAGGAAGCGGTGTGATCCGTGAAACGCGTAGGGCGGAGCTTACACATCCTGAGACCAGAGCGAACGAGCGTGAATGTACATGCACTTTATCCCCTGAGAGGACTTTTTGGAATCCTGGAATCCTACTTACGAGAGTTAGGTAGGATATGGGCACATAATGTTATCTTTCACAGGGAGTAGCTGTTTGTAGTCTCCGGCGAGTATATTCAGAGTCTCATCCGCGATCCACTCAGATCAGCTGGTGTGCGCGCGTGATCCTCCGATTGCCGGGATGTCCGCTCAGCTCCCCTCCTCTCCTACTGACGTCACAGGTCCTGCTGACCCAGGAGCAGCTCACACTCGCGTTCTCGCGAGAGGTGCTACTCCGATGCTTGTTCTGGGTCTGTTTGCAGGGATATCACGTGACGTCCTCTCAGAGGATAAAGTGCATGTACATTCACGCTCGTTCGGAGGATCACGGCAATTGGAGGATCACGCGCGCACACCAGCTGGTCAGGTTTGATAAGGATTTATCCTCTCGGGATAAAGTGCATGTACATTCACGCTCGTTCGCTCTGGTCTCAGGATGTGTAAGCTTCTCCCTACGCGTTTCACAGATCACACCGCTTCCTCAGGGGCATGGAGTGAATTATGTTTATGCTACATGTTTTCATGATTATTAAATGTACTTTTTTTTACTTCCCTTTTCTGACTGTTTTCCTACCTCTGGGGAATTCGTTATTCCTTTCCAATTGGGCTGTTCATTGTTTTTTCTAAGCAATAACGCACTATGTTGTTGTGTATTTTCTTCTCTCTTCACATATGCTGAGCTTCATCTGGATCCAGCTTTCCATACCATTGGACATTTGCTCTAAGGACATTTTTGCATATTTATCTTGATATTATTTGACTAATATTAGATTGTTTAAGTATATTGTCACTGTTAGGCGCCGCACAGTTCTGTTTTTTTTTTTCACCTGGTAATTACTGCTCTCTACCTTCACCTGATCTGCTAACATTCCCAGTGGATGAACCAAAAATGAGTGTGGAGGCCCACAAGTGCTGATGCAACAAGTTGCTGAGTTTTACTGCATAGTGTCCGCAGAACTACAGTTATATTTCGGGGTCACAGCCCCTTCCTCAGACAATAAGCCACCCGTGTTTAAAGATACCCCAAACAGGATAGTAAATAGCACCGCCAAGTGCCCGTCATCTGCATCCCATCCAGTGGCAGATTTCCCGTCAGGCCCTTGGGCGCCAAAAATGTTCGACCCCATATACAGATGCCACTCTCGGCTCTGGTGGGAAGGCATTTACACGTTGGCGCCCGCCTCCTTGCTGCCACCCGCCTTTCTGGATCACAGCATCAAATGACGCCGCGGACGTCACCGACGTGACACGGCATGGCCATGGCAACACAACGTGGCGACATCAAATGACATCATGATGTCGCATCGATGTCACTTTGGTGACGCTGCAATTCAGAAGGAGGAGGGCGGCAGCTGTAACGGGAGACCAGGCATTTACACCTTTATACCGGGGTCATGCAATGAGCAAAACAAAATAAGTGAAATACATTTTTGGGGTATCCAGCAACTCTGGAACCCGACTAGCTAGGCACATTCTGACAAGACTTTCTCCATAGACCCCCCTTGATGCTCATAGCCTAACAATCTCTGTTTGCTGGCACTCCTGGAAAGGTAAAAACAAATACATTCTTTATTGTCGCATAATTTCACACAATGCAGATAAAATCACTGGACTCAAGAGCTGACACCCCCGAACCCCAACACATGGAGCAGAGATTACCAAACAGGCTTAACCTTTATTGCGAGCGTTGTTACCCCCTCTCCGCCACATTAACCCATTAAACACATCACAGTCATTAGGTACATTTGCTCCTACGTGGGCCTGCCCCTTTAACCCAATAAACACATCACTGTCGACGCGCATGCGTGAAAAGCTGCAGGAATGGCGGCTTAATTAAGACGTTCCACTTGTACCCGGCAAATAAAGCCGCGAAACAGCCCAAAAAACGCATAAACACAGAGGCGGATCCCCGATCTCAACAAGATGACCACAAGATCTCAAAAGGAGGAAAAACTCGTTAGATTTGAAAGCCTATTTTCAAAGTTCCGAAATGGCGTGAGCAGGGGAGTGATACGCCCCAGGCTCTAGATGTGTCTCTGACTCGGAGCGGAAATCAGGGAGAGAGAGAGAGGAGTGCCAGCATGGGAAAGCAAACTGGTCATAAAAAAAGTGACATTCCAAAGCTCTTTAGCAATTTAAAATCCTTATTTCAAGTGGTGATGAAGGAGCTAAGGAGATATTAACAAGATCGGTGATCGGACAGACGATCTAGGAAAAAAATGGGCACCACAAATAAAGCATTACGCAATTCTACCTCAATCGCAGACATTGCTGACAAGCAAGAAGAACTCTGAAAACAGAGATAGGCGCAATAACATGAGAATAAGAGGAATTCCAGAATCCGTGAGGAGCGTGTCTCAAAATGGCTGACTTCTATACTCCCTGAGAAAACTGAGGCCGAGCTGCAGATTAATAGGGGCCAGTGTGGAATGGAACGTGGTCAACTCACTGGTGCAATATTCCTAGATTTTGCAAAGGCTTTTGATACTGTTGATCATGCTATCCTGCTTAACAAACTCCAGAGCTCTGGAATAGGGAAGCACGCTTTAAACTGGTTTCAGTCCTACCTATCAGGAAGATCCCAACATGTGTCCATCTCAGGCTCTAACTCCAACCCCCTGGATATCACCTGTGGCGTCCCGCAAGGCTCTGTTCTGGGGCCCCTACTCTTCTCAGTGTTCATCAACGATCTTCCCACAGCTTGTAAGGAAGCTTCAATACACATGTATGCAGATGACACAATCCTATATGCACACAGCCATAGCCTCTCCGACCTTGAACACATACTTCAGTCTGACTTTTTGAGACTCGAAAACTGGATTTCCTAAAACAAACTGTTTTTAAACACTGACAAGACTGTAACAATGGTATTTGGGACCAAGACTAAATTTTTAAAGCTTCCAGCGACTGAGCTCCAGATTAGGACCAACACTAACACCACCCTAACTCCAGTTACTAGTTTTAAATACCTGGGCATGTGGTTGGACTCCCACATTCGGAATGCACATTGATACCCTGACAACCAAGACCTATGCCAAACTAGGGGTACTTTACAGGAACAAATCCTCCCTAAGTCTCCTGGTCAGAAAGCGTATCGCACAGCAGATGTTAATGCCAATTATTGACTATGGAGACATAGTATATGGCTCGGCACCTCAAACCCACCTTAGCAAACTTGACACCCTCTACAATTCAATTTGTCGTTTTGTTCTCCAATGCAACTATAACACACATCACTGTGAAATGCTCAAAGAACTAGATTGGTCATCACTCGAGTTTAGGCGCAAAGTTCACCTTTCCTGTCTTGCCTTCAAATTCTTTATGGGCAAGCTACCCAGCTACCTGAACAAGCTCCTCACCCCTACCACATGCAGCACCTATCATCTGAGATCAGACTCCAAAAGACTGTTCATGGTCCCAAGGCTCAACAAAGTATCTGGACGTTCCTCCTTCTCTTACCGTGCACCCCAAAACTGGAACAACCTACCAGAGACTCTCACATCCACCACCAGTTTAAGTTCTTTCAAATCTAAGGCTGTCTCACATTTTAACCTGGTCTGTAACTGTTTCATACGCCTATAATATTTATTATCTTTAACTGTGCATGCAATGTCTTGTATATAATGTATACCCTGTTCATTTATGTAACTATTTGTAACCATGTATTATTTGTCTTAACTCTGTGCCCAGGACATACTTGAAAACGAGAGATAACTCTCAATGTATTACTTCCTGGTAAAATATTTTATAAATAAATAAATAAGAGAGCCTTGCGATCTAGGCCACAGCCAGAGGAGCCACCAAGGGATATAATCCTACAATTCCACTATTTTAAAACACGGGGATCTGTGTGCCAAATAACAAGGAATACCCCCTCCTGCACATTTGAGGGGATACATATGCAAATGTTTCAGGACTTATCCCCGATAACGAAGGGCAGATGCCGAAAGTTACAGCCCATAAGGCTGTGTGTCCCATCTTAAAGTGTCATATTTAAGTGTTGGGCAGAGTTAACATTGGAGTTATAATCTCTGGATGTTTTTCTATATCTCCTAAACCTTTAATCATGGATGCATTCTGAACATCTGGACTAACATTCTGATTTATCTCTTAAAACAGTTATGTTCCTATCATCAATTGGCTACAGAATTAAAAAATTTCATTTGTATGTTCCTATCATCAATTGGCTACAGAATTTAAAATTTCATTGGTATGTTTCCTTAAATCAATTTGCAAGAGCACTTCTTAAAATGTAATTAATCATTTGGTATGTATCTGTGAGTTGATTAGGCAGACCCCTCCCTTAATTGTTATTCAAGTGACTAATGGTTGTTAGGGTTAACTAGTCAGGCTTCACTTTTATTTATGAAGGCTGGCCTCTCCCACAGTCACAACTCCTAATAGCCAATCTAGGCTGGCATTGATGTGAAGCTGGTACTGCTCCATTGGGTCAGTGAATGTCAAAACGGTGTCAGTCGTCAGCTTTCCTATGATGGTGTGAAAAGCATCTTCACAGGCAGGGGTCCATTTTTCACCACACTGTTCTTTGACTAAAATACAGTTGAGCTGGGACCTCTGAGTGGTAAAATAATAAGTGCAGATTAGCGCTAGTGTAGACAATATTATACAGTAATATAAACAGTGGAACAAAACCTGTGATACAGTTAGTGATGAAGGTAGTCCTGGAGCTGCCTGAGAGGTTGATCCGGTATCTTCCAACCAGATGAAAAGATTCGTGTAGAACGGCCTCCTATGGCGCTGAGGATGAAGAATGGAATAAAGTCTTGTAAAGTGGTTTCTTCTTATGTGGAATACCTCAGAGAAGGGAACAAGAAATAGACAGAAAACACCACAATAGTGTATTACCCTTGAGACAACAATGGCCGTGGTGGACAAGATACAAAGAGCATTTATTGGTTAAAACAATTGTAACCTCAATTGATATAAAACATGTAATGAATTAATAAACAGTAGACTATTCTCCTGTTGAACAAGAAGATTGTTCTCCTGCTGAATAAGAAAAGGCTCCCAAGCGCTTGTGCTTAAGGAAGCTACGTTGCTCCGCCGTGTGGTAAAACTGAAATCCTACTCACCGTCAATGAGTAGGACATGTGCAGTGGTTCGGGGTCTTTGCCAGGGATAGCCGCTCGCCGTGGGGTGCAGAACGTCCGTTAGTGCGGGGAGATCTCCTGCAGTCCTCGTGGTCTTGCTGCCAACAGAGTATTTTCCAAACGTCTCCTCCTGCTGACATCACCATCTGATGTGCACAGCTACGGTGTCCCTGGATGGCCAAAAACCTTCCTACGCGTTTCGAAACTCCAATTGATGGGTTTCTTCGTCATATATTAAAACTTAATTTAGATAATGATTCTGTATTAGAAGAGTCTCACACTTTAGAATCAGAATTTGAGAAATTAGAGAAACTTTTTGTTAAAGACATTAAAAAAAATTGGGATTACACTTTTTTAGAGCAATACATGCTGAGTGGTAGAATCCCAAGAGGATTAAGAATCAAGAAACACCCATCCATGGATCTTGAGGATGAGGTTTTTTATTGATAAATGGTATAATCTGTTAGAAGGATGTTCAAGGGATCTAATGAATTTAATTATTGAACAACAGAAGAACCATGTTCTGCAGATTGATATTGAGATCAACGAGATCAAGTTAAGGATTGGAAATTTATATCAAACCAGTCTATTTAGAGAGAAGGATACCAATCTGCAGAACAAATTAGATAAGATCAGGAAAGAAACCATCACTAAAAAGGTCAAAAAATTCCTTAGAGATGAGGATGACTATAAAGATGGACCTCCGAGAAAGTCTGATCCAGATGAGAGGGATAGTGCTAAAGAGATTTTAATTACTGAAGCCAAATCCCCAAAAAACTCACCAAAAAAACCCCAAAGTAAAAAACCAATTACAAAGAGGGAAAAATCAAGGGAAAAAGGAAAATCCTTTAAAAACACAAGAGAGATACAAAATAAACATAGGAAAAGTCCAGAACGAGAGAATTGGAGAAATAAACAACATAAAACTCCTAAAAATCTGGCAAAAGTACAGATTAGTTAAAGAAAACACCAAAAAGGACTATTAGTATCGATTTTGATTCAGAGGTAGAAATAGTGACTAATAATAGAAAAGAACAAAGAGAAGTCCAGAAGGATAAATTGTTTACTAAAAATGGCCCTAAAAATGGAAATAAGAAGAATTTTTTAGGGGAGGGCGTGTCCACTTCCTTTCAGAGAGCAAACAAATATGCTCCACTGATAAGGAGGGATCCCTCATCAGAAAGGAAAAGAGTAAGAACAGAAGAAAACGGGGAAGAGGAAGAGAAAAAGAAATATCTCAAAAAAAGCAAGAGATAGGGAATAACATCTTCAACCTCAGCTCCAAAATACTGACTGATTCAGAAAAGTCACTAATCTCAAAGGGGCTGAAGTTTGCTCCCACAGTGGGTCCTAGCAATTTCGGCCTCTTTGTAGATGCACAGAGGTTTCTGAGAAAATTGACCATTAAAAGATTTTTCAGATTGAAAGAAGTAGAGCAGAGAACAGTTGATAATCTTGAGAGAGATTCTAGTGTGACTTGCACAACTGAAGCTTCACAAGCAAGATCAATGCTAGTTCATTCTGGCCTCAAACTACCTTCCACATTTTATCCCAAGTATGCGAAGGGCAATAACCTAGATGTATTTTCACAATTAGTTCAAAAAGACTTTGAAAAACTAGTAAAATCTGAAAAAAGATTTGAAAATAATCTAAATAACACTGAAAGAAAGGCTTTAAAAACCCTACAGGAAGACACTACTGTAGGTATAAAACAAGCCGATAAAGGGGTTGGAGTGGCTATTTTAGATAGAAAGGATTACATCGCAGAGTCTCAAAGGATTCTAGGAGATAGTCATAATTACCTACCTTTGAAAAAAGATCCCACAATAGATTTTCAAAAAGAACTTAAAATTCTGCTGGACAAGGGTAGAATGGAAGAAGTAATAAATACAGAAGAGTATAATTTTCTATATAGAGACAATCCAGTAAGACCTTTATTTTACTAGCTCCCTAAACTTCATAAAAATATTGTCAACCCCCCTGGGAGGCCCATAATAGCAGGCATAGATTCCCTGACTTCCCATCTATCTGCCTATATAGACGTCTATTTGCAAAAATATGTGAAAAAACTTCCCTCTTATCTGAAAGATACCACTGACATCTTACGTATCTTAGATAATCAGGTTTGGGAAAAGGGATGGTTTTTGGTCACTTGTGATATCACCTCACTATATAGCTGTATAAATCATAGGGACGGACACGAAGCAGTTGATTGAGCATTAGCCAAGGATTTAGAGATGCCAAATGAACAGGGTAATTTTATTCTTGATGGCATCAAATTCATCTTAGAACACAACTACTTCTTGTTTGAGGGGATCTATTATCTACAAAAACGTGGTACCGCCATGGGCACAAAATTTGCACCCAGCTACGCAAACCTCCTTATGGGAGCATGGGAAGAAGACCATATATGGTCTGTTGCGGAGCTGGGTGTGAATTTGTGCCTATGGTGTAGATATATAGATGATATCATATTCATTTGGAAGGGGGATGAAAAGGGACTTATACAGTTCACGCAATATCTCAATGATAATTTACTTAATTTACAATTTACATGTGAATATAGTCAGGAAAAAGTTAATTTCTTAGACCTGGAAATGTTCATTGAAGATGGACTTATTAAAACTCAGACCTTTTTCAAGGGTGTAGATATTAATAATTATATATCTACTACTAGCTGCCATCATCCCAAATGGCTACAAAATGTCCCATATGGGCAAATAAGGCGGATTAGGAGGAATTGTTCGGACGACAGCAACTTTTATACACAATCAGCCTTCCTACTAAATAGGTTCAGAGAAAAGAACTATGAAGACAGGATCATCAAAAATGCTCTAATAAAAGCAGAGAGTTTAGACAGAAGAGATCTATTGCACAATAAGAAACAGTTAGGACCAAAAAAGAACTTTGAATTTTCATTCTGTACTAACTATAATAGACAATCTGAAAGAATTTCAAAAATAATTCACAAACATTGGCATATTGTCAAGAATGATCCTGTATTAGGGGAGATTGTTCCAGAAAAGCCAACGGTAATTTTTAAGAGGGCAAAAGCCCTAAAAGATAAATTGGCCCCTAGCGCTTTACCGAAAGTGATTTCAAATGGAAACAGATGGTTAACGCAAACAAAATGTTTCTATGGCTGCACAACATGTATGGCATGTAAATATAGGTCTGACGACAAATTCAGCTTTGCATCAAATGTAACAGGAGAGCGGTTTCATATCAAACAACTGTTAACGTGCAGATCAGAGTATGTCGTATACCTCATATATTGCCCGTGTGGGTTACAGTACGTAGGACAAACTTCCAGACCAGTAAAAACACGTGTACTTGAACACATTGGCAATGTAAGACGAGGTGTAACCACACATAATTTGTCAAACCATTTTATTCAAAAACATAATGGTGATACATCAGGTCTCAGATTCACTATATTAGAACAAGTGTTACCACACTGGAGAGGTGGAAACAGAATTACTGCTCTGAAAAAGAGGGAAAGTTTCTGGATCTTCACTCTGAAATCACTTGTACCTTTGGGTTTAAATGTGGATTTTGAGTTAAATGCTTTTCTTTAGGTTTATGATACTTTTTGAAGGGAATTGTTTATAACAAGAGAAATAAAGTCGTGCTAATGTTTTATATTGCTACTCAGTACTGATAATGTTTTTTCTTTTGTCTTTTGAGATTCATCAATCGTCGTTTTTTTTCTTTGATTGAGAGATTTATGGGGATTATTATATATTATAAATGTTTATTTTAAAATGTGTATCTAAAGGATATTTTAGATTAGAATTATTATATTAAAGATTGTATTTTAAATTAATTGTATAATATGTGTATGAGATTTATACTATGTAAGAGGGCTATGATAATTAGTTACCCAACTGTTTAGATCTGATTGCATTTTTGACCTATGGGAGGAAAGGTCATTTAAATAATGGAAGGTATATAAGACATCCTTTCATGGGTTAATGTACTCCTGACGAAGCCGTCAACCTGCACGGCGAAACGCGTAGAGCGTAACCCTCAACGTAAGATCCAGAGGGAGACAGTCTACAGCTGAAGCTCCGGTGGCGCCAACTACACGAGTGCAAACCAGAAGTGACGTGTCGGCTTGGACTAATAGCACAGGATGGAGACCGGTGGAGGAGGCGGCGGCTGTGTGCGGGGTTCCCCGAGGTTGCGACTCGGTACAAGACCATCACCCTAAAAACCAACGCTCTTAACCATCTGGTATCCTGTAAGCCTTGAATTTTATTATTGTCGGATAAATTGTTTTTTTGGCATTTTAATATCTTGGCTCTGTGTCTCTCTACTGGGTTCATTTACCTCCCGATTTTTGCTCCTTTTTGCTCCTGATTGCTATCTATGACTGGACCTTTGAGTGATTTATCCATGATCTAGCATATTTTTTCTTTTTGGAGTTCTACCATTCATATGTTTATTTGAAACGTTATGCACTATGGTAGTTTATTTATTTTCTTTCAGGTATTGACGCTCCCCCGATTTTCCCTTTTTTTGCTCTGAGTGTGGACCTTGAAACATTTTAATTTTTTTATTTGATTGCACGGGTATATACTGATTTATTTTATCACTGTTTACTGCACTGTTGCACTTAGATAGAGTGTTTGAGCGCCCTCTAGTGTTCCTTGTTTATAAGGAGCAGGCAGTGTTAGGGTTAAACTCTTCTCACATGGGCCGGCATGCGAGTCTCCCCACTGGGATGTTAATTTGTTGCGGTTTGCAGGTGCTAGCCTGGAAACCGTTGGAGCATGTGCCTGGAGGGGTGGGCTCACTGGAGTAGTGCTGCTCAGTTACCGGAGGTTAGGAGTGGGACCCTCCCCTGGTATAAAAGATGGCTCCCTTACAAATTTAGTAGGAGAGTTCCAGTGTAGCCTGCTCTTTCGGGAGTAGGCTTGATTCTACCTCACCCCATAAGGGGGTAAAGACTAGCCCTGGGGCCCCAAGCTCCTGGGGGCCTAGTCAAGGGAAGAAGGCACGCAAGCTGCGAGAGAAAGGCTTTCTGTGAATATCTATGCTACTGCACCTCCCTTGCGTGAGAAGGCTGAAGTGATGTATGAGCTGGTCCCATCAATAAAAGAAGTTGTATTGTTCCTGGTCTGGGATTTAATTACTCTAAGGTGTTCCTATGGGGAAGAATCCCTGCCCTTGGCAGAGCCCTGCAGAATGGAGGCGCTGCACCATTCTGAAACCTGTCCTGTTGTCCTACTCCCCATACCATTGCGGAGACTCAGTCCTCCTGAGAACCAGCAGGTGAACACCACAGCACCATAACACCACAAGTACCAACAGATCTCACTGGGGGGGAGGGGTGTTACACTTGTTACATTTTAATATATTAAGAATGTCTTTAAAATTGTTTTAAAAAAATGCTACACGTATTTTCTCATAGTACAGTACTGATTTATTTTTAAAAAGCACTTGTATTGTATTGTATGTCTTTATTTATATAGCGCCATTAATGTACATAGCGCTTCACAGTAGTAGTACATGGGGTAATCAAATAAATAACAGATAATATAAATAACAGAGCATGGGAATAAGTGCTTTAGACATTAAGGAAGAGGAGTCCCTGCCCCGAGGAGCTTACAGTCTAATTGGTAGGTAGGGAGAAGGTACAGAGACAGTAGGAGGGAGTTCTGGTAAGTGCGTCTGCAGGGGGCCAAGCTTTATGTATCATGTGTTCAGAATATCCACAGTGCTATTCATATGCTTCTTTAAGCAAGTGTGTCTTAAGTTGGGTCTTAAAGGTGGATAGAGAGGGTGCTAGTCTAAAGCACTTAGCATATTGCTTTAAATGCTTCTCCTATATGGTGAGGGGTCTTTCTACCAGCTCTAAGAAATTTGTAGCTGCAAAGTATGAAGCGCAGAAAAAAAAATCTCCTATGGTGAAATATATCTTTATAAAGAATAAATCATCACAATAAAAACTCCAAAATGGACACTCACAAACGTGTCTAGATAAGTGCGCATATGTAGAGCAAAACCTGACTCCTCAGTCCGGCATTCCGATCTAGGCGTACCTCCGTCCATCCTCCACTCCTCTCTCCATGAGCCTGAGCCTCAGATCTCCCAGATAATGTCCTGGTGATGTCACTAGGGACTACAAAGGCTCAGGTTGGCCAAAAAAAAATCAAACACGTGTTTCTCAGATTGTTCATCTGCTTCATCAGCGGTAAAGTGGTGTGTGATCCCTCATAGGTATATCTGGTGTTAGGAAACTTTAATGTGAAAATGGCCACACCAGACAATCATTATCTGCTGATTACACACCCTTAGCAATACACAAATACAAATGCTGCAAATGAACAATTATAGACACAACATAGTTAATTCTAAACAAATACAAATTGTATCCCATAAGAAAAGTATGGACAGCGTGATAAGGAAAAAAAACAAACATATACTGTAACTCTCAGAACAAAAATGTTGTCAACCAATTGTGGTGACCATACTGCTCCGCCTAATACTAGTATCAATAATAACTTGTAACAGGGTCAAACAATCGTCGTTTTAACAAGGTGGGTCCAAAGAGAACCCAAAAAGTTCCTATATCAAGCACTCGCTGTGGAAAGTAGGGGCGTAGTTACTCCATGAGATGCAAAATATCTCTAACAAATGGTCTATGACTGGAAGATAACAAACAGTACGTGGCCACATAGGACTAAAAGTGAAAAAAACAATAACATTTTAATAAACATATAAAGTAAACAATGAACATATAATGTGTGGTGTACTAAAATCCTAGAAAAAACTCCTTCATGAACCATTTGTTAGAGATATTTTGCATCTCATGGAGTAACTACTCACCTACTTTCCACAGCGAGTGGGTTCTCTTTGGACCCATCTTGTTAAAACGACAAAAATGTATTTAACCTGTAGCAATATGAAAATATACTAATGCATCCTAAAATCCATAACTTAACTATGTTAAAATACTTGAAATATTAAATATAAATAATTTGACATTTTCTTATCAGCAGATACAGATACGGGACTAAGGCCGCGCTTACAGTTATGGTGACAGCGCGCAGTGCCAAAACCAGTACCTGAAGTCCATCGCATGTGCTCATTGTGGGCGCGACCGCGACGCGTAGCGACGTGGAGACCAAAAGCTCAGAAGACAAATGATTTTGTGATACACAGCGACGGCCGCGTCACGTGACTGGCGGCAAGCCAATCACATCTCCATCTTGCCTTTTGGGCCTCCCCCCTTGCTGATATCACCGCCTCTTTGCTGCCAGCGAAACCGCACTACTCAAGTGCAACTTTCGCTGTAGCGACGGCGGCGTGTGACGTCACGCAACCGCGAGCAAGCAACACAGTGCTCGCTATAAGTGCAGCCTTACAGAGGTCTCGCGCACTCCCCTGGCATTTAATTGAAATCTTGTGTGGAAGAGCGCGGGGCCTCTGCAAGGCCTCGGAAATGGTATGGCAGACCAGCGAACAGACTGACTTAAGGCAGTGTTCGCTTCTATGCGGCATGCGGGCGCGTGGAAGCGGGAGGGGGCGCGCGTTGCGTGAGAAATCAGTTAAACTGATTTCTCAACGCGACAGACAGGTCACGTGAGCGGTTCGCCGAACCAGCTCCGTGACGTCACTAGGAACACCCCCAGGAATGCCCCCCACGGCCCGTCTGGTATGGCCAGGGAAAGCACCCGCTTTCCCGCAGCCTCCGCGAGACTCCGCACCGGCTGCGGCACCATATCCGCAGCCTAAGAGCCGTGCGCACCCCTGCATTACATCACAGGCATTATCTATTATTGTTATAGTGTCAGTGTTACACAGTAACTAAATATCACCTCCTGCCCTGGGGAGGGGGGAGGATCAACCTCTGCTCTGTTGGCAGTCCTCTAGGTGTTGTGGTTTTCACTCAAAGGATTCTGGGAGATGTGGTCCTCCTGCCTTAGCAGTTAGAGCACTGAATAGGAAGCAGGACTACAATTCTCAGAAGCAACTGGGGACAAGGAAAGAGATCACATGGCACACAGCAGCCAATGAATGCTGACACCCTGAGCATCTGTACGAATTGGCTGCTATCTGGCTTGTGATGCCTTTCCTTCTCAGTAGGGGCTTCTAGGAATTGTAGTCCTGCTACCTATCCTATTTAGTAATTCTGAAGGCAGCAGGACCACAAATCCCAGAATACATGAGAGCTCATGACATCGTTCAGAGCGCAGCCAATCAGCGCACAGAGTCCCTCCCCCACATGCTGCAGCTGCCCCCAGGTAGGAGGTGATGTGTTTCTTATGTGTATGTAATATAGTTACACAGAGGCTCTGATTACATTAATCTCCTGTTACACTGTGTGCAGAGACCTGACTATTACATGGGGGCTTCATGCACCCACCTCACATGGGAATGGCTGCTGCTAAATATTCTCACTGGGTGAGGGGGCAGAGAAGGGGGGAAGCTGTGTGTGTAACATACATGGGAGGGGGTATGAGACCTGTTATTGCACCAATACATAGGGCAGTGGTTTTCAATCTTTTTTTGGTTAGGGAACCACAGAATTCGATTTTGAAATTCTGGGGAACCCCAACCCTCGCCCCCCCGATGAGGGCGAACCAGCTCCGTGACATCGTGAGCGCGCACTCGGCCGGCCACAAATCGCCCAGCCTGTCTCTCTCTGTCTCTCTCTCTCTCTCTCTGTCTCTCTCTGTCTCTCTCTCTGACACTCTCTGTCTCTCTCTCTGACACTCTCTCTCTTTGTCTCTCTCTCTCCCTCTGTGTGTGTCTCTCTCTCTCTTTCCTTTCTCTCCTCTCTCTCTCTCTCCTCTCGGTTCCTTGTAGTGTTGCAACAAGGGGCATTTGCATCTATGCATTGTGGGCGTGCCGCCCGGTCTAGCTGGGAGAGTAGTCCCAGCGCCCCCCCCCCCTGGCGACCGTGGAACCCCTGAGGGGTGCTCCGGTTCCGCGGAACCGCGGTTGAAAACCACTGACACGGGGGATAGGTTACAAGCTTTTATTGAACGTCCTCTTCATTGCATATGGCAGGAATAATGAAACGGAGAATATTACATACAGAGTTAGGATATCTGGATGTTCATTCTCACCCCACACCCCTTCTCCTCACTTCGCCCCCTCTTCCTCCCCGTGGATGCGCGCACTCGCACACGTTCTTGGCTCTCACGCTTGACTCTAACGCAGGGGTACGCATACTTTTCTCCGTGCGCACCTCTGCCTGCTCTCCTCTGCGGCTCGCGCCAAATGACGCGCAGGGTCATGTGATGTCACGTTGCCATGGTAACGTGACATCATGTGACCCAGCGGCGAAATTTGATGCTGGGTTACCATGACGACGCAGTAAGTGTGTTATAGAGGCCTAGAGCGGTTCCCCGGCATTTAATTTAAATGCCCTGGGGGAGAGCGCGGGACCTCTGTAACTGCCGCACCCTCCTCCCCCCCCCCCCCACGATGAAAATCTTGCGCTCCCCAGTTTGCGCACACACTCACAAACATGCGAGTAGTAGTCGGCTCTACTAGTTTTTTCACACCCCTCCCATCGCTCATTTTTCCTATATAATGTAGTACAGATTACATGTTAGTGCTTGATCCTGTCCTGTTTGAGATTTCTAGCTTTCTCCATACTCTCCCAAGCTGGTCTCTGTCTCTGCCTACCTCTCACTTCTTGATATTGCTGTGAAGGACAAGTAAAGTCATATCCCTAACTGCAGAGGTCACCACCATGTGCTGAAACGCTTCCGCAGGAACCAGAATCATTGTTAGAGTATCTGAATAACTCGTTGGTGATGAACAATGACAAGAAGCAGATCACTTCCTCACATCTGTCTCTCCCACTGTAAAGTGTCACAGATAGAGAGGACCCATAGTCTTTCTCTTCTGTACCTCACAGTGACACAGACAGAAAAAGCCCTTATTGCTTGAGATCTGTAGATCTTACCCATGGAGCATATGACTAACTCGATGATGAACAAGGACAAGAAGCAGACGGCTGATGGAATCTTGAATCACACCCTGGACATCATCTACCTGCTGACTGGAGAGGTGAGGGCTTCTACAGAAGGTCATGATGGCACCCCTCGTATCTCCTTCTGTATATAAGGACCCTGCAGTGCATCAGTGTTTCTTTGAGATGACATCTATACCTCCCATTGCAGGGTAATACAGGCGGTCACTCAAACCCCAAGTTTGTTCACAAGAACAAACATATCTGGAATAACTGTAAATGATATCTTGTTAAAATCAGCACAACCATATTGTATTTTAAATAAAGTAGCACAGATTATATTGTAGTGCAGCAGTGTCTTGTTTGAGGATTCCTGAAATATGGTAACTTTCCTCATAGTATTTCAGGTTGGTCTCTCTCCTATTATTGATGTGATAGGACAAGTACAGTCACTATTCCTAACTGCAGAGGTCCCCAAGTGGAGAAGCACTCCCACAAGGACCAGAGCTCATTCTTTGAGTTCCTAAGTAACTCACTGAGCAAGTACAAGAAGCTGATGACTCCCTCATATCTGTCCCTCCCACTGCAAAGAGACACAGATAGATATGCCCCATAGTCTTTCTTCTCTGTACTTCAAAATGCACAGTGACACAGACAGAAAATGCCCTTATTCCCTATATCTGTACTTCTGACATCTCCCATGTTATCTTTTGTCTCAGAGCCCATTCTTGGAGCATCTGACTGACTCTCTGATGATGAACAACAGTAATAAGAAGAAGATGATTGAGAGGATCTTGAATCACACCCTGGGGATCATCTACCTGCTGACTGGAGAGGTGAGAGCTGCTAAAGAATGCCATAATGTCATAGTGCGTCCGTGTGCTACTTTGAGAACCGATGTCCAGGGACAGATGCAGTTTTACAATGACAGAGCCTGGGACAGACAAGACGACGGAGCATAGGGAGAGCACAAGATAATAAAGGGACATGACTAGGTAGAAGGAGAGAACAGATAAAGTCAATCAACCATGAGTTTAGAGACAATAGAGGATTTTGCTAGTGAGCGGATAGTCCGATTGACTTTTACCAGAGATGGATACTCATCTCTGTTAGAAATAATCAATCAATTGCCAATATGGATGCTGATACACTCAGTCACACACCCATTAGGGGTTTGTATAAGTAGTTAGGAGTCAGTCCCATGTAATGTTTCGATAGGCTCGACAATAAATAATCCAAGTAGACATTGTCTCAGTATACAATTTATTCTGCCTCTCGCAAGCAGGGAAACATCAGGATGAAAAAACTGTTGCAAAGAAATATATGAAAGCAATCACATGTATATACTATTCATTACTACAGGTACGTGAGTCTCAACATATGTCATGCATTTGGGCAACACCTCTTAATAAATATTATCATTATTCCAGTAGTTCACTTGAGTTTATTCCTATTTTCCCTTTATCAGACTAGTTTTTCCCCTGTTCCAAATGTATTACTTTGTCTCCTCATTGTCCGGAACAACCAACACATATTACCCATCCTGACCTTGCTTTTACCAGCTGGCCAGCTCTGTTCTATTCTTATCACCTTTGTTTTACATTCCAATGGTCCTTCTGAAAGATATTGCTCCAGAGATGAGGGCCCTCAGAAAATGTTAGAAAGCAATCATTGAAATAATAAAGAATAGCAACATATACTGTATATAACTAAGTAAGATATTCATTGTGTGCACAGCCAGTCAACTCTCGCCCATTCAAAGCTTTAATGGAGGAGCTATGTGTGTGGAGAGGGTGATTTCACGGCATATAAAATAACATGCCTTTGCTGTGTCCGTAGCTCTAACTGATCATATATCAGGATTTTCACAATCTGTTCTTCATGTGTTCATATGACACCAAACCGATGTAAATACGATAGAAGAATTTGACTGATCGAAAAATGGAAGTGAGTTTTAATGCAGTGAGCACAGCCGAGTCGGTACGTTTGGTGCCAAGGCGTCCATATTGATGAGGCCACCGAAGAGATGACTTAAGTATGGAACTAGTAAGGAAGGATTGTTCCTCTCGCTGCAGAGCGACACACCTGGAATATTTCTCATATTAAATCAGTCTCTTGCGTTGAAGTCTGACATCCATAACTCTCTCATTCTGTAGGAATACATCATTGTGAGGAAGAATTCCCTCCACAGCAGTGTCCACCTGCTAACTGGAGAGGTGAGCACTGCTGGTGAATGTAACATTATACCAGATTCATGACACATTACTGACCAAGCTTTATGTGGACCTGTGTGTATGATTCTCTCTTATCTCCGTGCTTCTCTGCATGTTTTCATTAACATTATCCTTCATCTCTTGTCTCATTTAAGACTCTTGCAGAATAAGTTGCTCTATGTGAACGCTGAATGGGGTTTTCTCTCTCAGGTACCTGTAAGGTGTGATGATGTTGTGGTCTATTTCTCCATGGAAGAGTGGGAGTATATAGAAGGACACAAGGGGCTTTACAAGGATGTGATGATGGAGAATTACCAGACCCACAAATCTTTTGGCATCCCATTTAATATGAGCTCAGGTAACACTATGTGTTTGTTTATGAACTTGAACTAAAATATCCCACTCAAGGTTTATGTCAGATCAGCAAAGACAAAATTCTGGAGTCGCTCTTCGCTGTGTTAGCAGAAAACATACAACTTTCAAGTAAATTAAAATGACGATGTAAACCTAAATATTATGGGTTAAAAACTGTCAGTTAAAATGTTTTTTCTATGTATGTATGTCTTTTTTTTTTTATATAGTGCCATTAATGTACATAGCGTTTCACAGCAGTGATACACGTGACAATCATATAAATTATAAATAACACATAACAGGGAGAAGCGCTTCAGACATTAAAAGTAACATTTGGGAAAAGGAGTCCCTGCCCCGAAGAGCTTACAATCTAATTGGTTGGTAGGAAGGACGTACAGAGACAGTAGGAGGGCGTTCTGTTAATTTTGTAACAATGCTTGTCTCTATAAGGGGGGCTGAGAGGGAGGGGGACAAGTGCTTTTGCCACAGTCTTATTGGATGCCATAAGGTGCTATGAGCATGAAGCATGAGGAACAATATCTTGCCAGAACAAGAAAGAAGGAGCCGCTGTACACAGCACTCAATATCAAAGTATATGATTTCATTAAAATGTAACTTTTGATGGGTATAGAATAAAATAATGGTGGACATAGAACAACATAAAAGACAAACACAAGTATAGCTGATATATACGAAGGAGATAAACTCCTTGTAGCAAAACCTAGTAAGGGGGAGGGAGATGCGTGGATGTGTACCCTGTGTACAGGGGTGACAAACTCGAGTGGTAATCGTAATACTAAACACAATATGTCGTTTTTACTACCGCAGACGAGTAAAATACCTGGCAGAACTGTTTATGTAGAAAGGTGGGTTGATGTCGCCTGGGAAAGTGCATCTCCTGCAAAAAAGATAGTTCGAAGTTCGAGAAAGCCGTTCGCACGTTTAGCCTGGCTGGTAAGCCCTTTGACATTATGGGATAGTATTTTAAGGGTACCCAACAATACGGTGGTTGAAAGCTAATAGTTTGATCATTTCTGGTACCCCGAGTCTAACTGATTTAAGAACTGGAAAATACATGTTAATGAAAACATTATGTTGGAACCATTTCGCCTTATTGTTATTGAAGGTGAAGGGTGACACATAGGGCAAGAGAGAACAATAATGACTGAACAAAACTAACACATTAAAAGGACAAACGTTTGGGCTCACTGGGTGGCCCAAACAGTCAAGACTCATGATTTGCCAACTTATTGGCATGAGTCAAACAATAACTCGGGTCAGATACCCGCAACGTAACCTCTGTGGCCGACTATCAGCAGTCCCAGGAACTCATATCTTAAACATTTGGCAACCTACGTTACTTGGATTACTCCACCTACCTCCCCCTAGATTTGGTAAAGGACCCCATATTTAAGTGATGGTGGGGTCTGGTTACCTGTGTTACAAGTGCATGAAAACCATCTATATCATTCTGGTCAACAGCGTCATCGGCTTGTAGCACTACCCCAATGTGATCCTATCTTCGAATCGTCACGGCCTGAGGTGCTTTATACAGAGCCGGGTCATAAGCGGGATTGCACCTTATCCATTATACTAACAGTCCATGTATAGTTCCACTTATCTTGTGGCTGTCTTATTCGTTTTGTTTTCTCTTAATGGGAGGGCTGATCCTCACCTAGCCATTGAGTCATGCGGCCAGACTCTGTGTTGGCCCCTCCGCCGGGTGCCTTTCTGGGATCCCACCTAGACCCATTTCAGCTGGTCTCTTTTCGGGGTCGGTCCCTCTCCCTGAAGCCCCAATTTTGCCAGAAAGTTGGATGTTTTATTGAGACGTGAGTGCCCCCTTTGAGCACCATAAGGCGAAAGGGGAAACCCCACTGGTATCCGATTCCAGCGTTGAGTAGATTGTCCGTTACTTTCTTTAAATCTCTGTGTTTCTGCAGTGTAATTGCCACCAGATCTGGAAATAACTGTAATTTTATGGAATTCAATTCAATAACCTTGAGGTTTCTAGCTGCCGTGATGATTGATTCCTTTGTAATAATAATAATAATAATTTGTTCTTGTATAGGGCTGCTAGTTTTACGTAGTCCTTTACAGAGACATTTTTGCAGACACCGTCCCTGCCCCATAGAGCTTACAATCTATGTTTTTGGTGCCTGAGGCACAGGGAGATAAAGTGACTTGCCCAAGGTCACAAGGAGCCGACACCAGGAATTGAACCAGGTTCCATTGCTTCAAACACAGTGCCAGTCAGTATCTTTACTCACTGAGCCGCTCCTTCTCCCAGGTTCCCCTGCTTCAAACTCTCAGTGCCAGTCAGTGTCTTTACTCACTTAGCCAGTCCTTCTCCTCTATTGTATGGTGGTGCCTTAAGGCTCAGTGTGCTCTGTCCATTAGCATTTGCGATTCAGTTAACTCAGGGCATAGCGTAGTAAATACATTTATCAGAAAGTCATTGAGGTCATCTACATCCTCCGGTGTTCCACGGACTCTGATGTTATTCCTCCGAGATCGGTTGTCTTTGTTCTCCTGTAACTCGCTAAGTGCAGCCATCTTGTTCTTCATAGTGGCCATGTCTTGCACCAAAGAGTCTTGGACGTCCCCAGTTTTCCGTGACCCTGGCCTCTACTTCAGTAGTACGCTCCTCCACTTGGGCTAGATCTCCACGGAGCTCCTTTACAACCTTCTGGATTTCTGACTGATTTTAGTTTCACATAGTTTGTCTATGTCTTTGTCTATGTCGTTTGGTGGAGTATAGAGGAGCAGGGCCCTCCTCCGTTTCTAATTCCCACTCACCCTGTGTTCTGGCCCCATCTTGGGCTGCTTAAGACGGGCCACGTTGTCGATGGAAGAAGTCGGATGCGCCGTCACGGAGCAGGGTTTTCTTAACCTTGGAAGGCACTATCTTGGGAGCGGAGCTGCGTGGCATTACTGCAGGTGAGATTTATTATTGAGATTGAGGTTGGAGATTTGCCTATATATCGCTGGCTAGCGGTGATATGTGGAGTCCTGGGGCAGAGCTATGTGATTAAGCTCTCATCTTGCTGCACGTCAAGCGTGCGCTCCCCATTTGGATTTTTAATGACATGAGATTACGTCAGGTACAGTCTTTGTATTGCGGGTTCTTGTTTCGTCTTTTCTTGCAGGAGAATCCTGTCAGCCCAGACGCAGGAGGAGCAGGCGCGTTGCCTCTTTCACTCCTTCCCCGCTTTCCCCCCGCCACAAGGACTACCCCCGCGCGGCCCGCCCAACCCGACACCGGACCCACCAGGGAACCAGAGCGCCAGCTGGGAGATGTGATCCTCCACGTCCTCAGCGCCTCCGGAGGGCGCAGAGTCAACATAGCCACTCTGCTCCCTTGCTGCCTCACTGGCTGATGGTGGCCATTTTAGGATGTCGGGAGCACGCCCAAGGGGGTCTTCCTCGACCCGGGGGGATCCCGCTTTGTCTGCCCGATTAGCAAAGGGCACGAACTCTCCGGGGGGAAGCAGGTCTCTTCTCCCGGGACAAGATGGCTCCTCGGGCTCCGTGCGACAGCCACAGACATGTAGCGGTAGCTTTTTATTTTATTCAAGTCGGAGAAAGAGGTAGGGGGGAGAAATTATGGGACACTTTTATTATTTATTTATATACTTCTTTACGTTGTGTTCAGAATTTGAAAGGGCTCTGTTGCTCTGGTCAGGCAGACGCGTGTCAGGGGGCCCGAGTACGTATTGCAGGCCGTCTCCACTTCAACCACTTCAGTCCGGTCATCCCCCGTCTGGCTCAGCTCAATTCATTCCTCTGGGGGACGGCCGTTGTATACAGTCTGCGGAGGGTTGCACACTTGTTCTGTTTCACCCGCAGCCTCCGTGGATGGTTGATTTTCTAGAAATATTAGGCCTGCAAGCTGGTGTTGGTGATGTCCATTAGGCCTCTGCAGCGCCAAACTCCATTAATCTTGTTCCAGATATCATATATGAGGTATCGGCGTGTAGTTTATGCAAAAGTCTTTAATATTTTGTCAATTATATCCTGATGTAGCTGCAAAATTGTGTGACGGTGAGGGGGTAACCAAGCCATCAATATAGGTATTATGGTCGGCTGGTTATCTCTGATCCATATTTGGGGTTTTAGAGTGTCAGCTCTTGGACCTGTTTATTGTATCTCCAATGTATGTAATTGTGCAACAATAATGAATTTTCTGTGTTTTACCTTTCCAGGTGTGCCAGCAAGCAGAGATTGCTAGGCTAGGAGTTTCAAGGGGGGGTTTACGGAGAAAGTCTGACCAGAATGTGTCTAGATAGCGGGGCTCCAGAGTTGCTGGATACCCCAAAAATGTACCCGGGAATCAGGTTACACTGAGACACACTGCTCCGGCAAAATCTCCCCTTGAAAACGCTTGCGCAACTCACCGCTGGGACTCCTTGCATCAGCACAGACCAAAAAGGTAAATGGAGCATAGGGATGTGTGGTATCCCTGATACGGAAAAGGGGTCCCTAGTATAAGGGGGATGCCCAGTTAATGCCCTGATCACCCAGAATCTGGAATAGGGGTTCTGGGGGTGCTCCAACCATTGATGAGGTTGCGAGAGTTTTAAAAGTCTAAGTCCAGTTTTCAGTGTGTGGGGATAAGGCTGGTAAGAATGAACCTGCACGCTTTTTCATTCTATTCCCCATAACCAAAGGACTTAGAAAAAATATGTGAAAGTACATTTTATTAAAGTGTATAAAAGTACATATGCGTGTGCTCGGTATATGAGCTGGGGACTTCCAGGTCCACGGTTCCGAGAGACTATGTGGCTACCAAGCTTGGTGCCATCAAGTCTGCTCGGGTCCCGGACATGAAAGCCCCAGAAGTTGCCAGGGTGGGAAAAGTTAGGCTCAAGTACTCACGTCATGGGATGAATGGAAGTCATTGGACCACCATTTGCCGCCGACAAGACTGTGAGGAGCCTAACTCAACGGTGGCTTCTGACAAGTGGCAGAGGTGCCAGGTTGGCGCATGCCCTTGTCAGATTCCAAATCCGAGCTTGTTCGGCTTGGATAGACTAGCAGCATTCTGATTGGCTGGTAGGATTCTACCCACACTCGGATTGGCTGGATTATTTCATGAATGAACACAGAAATACTATAAGAAACCCTCAGCCAATCCAGACGAGAGATGTGTCAGAAGGGCCATGGCACACCGGCACACAAAGGGTTCAAGATCGCTGACTTTCCTTCTCTGAAACAAAAGTTCTGAGAACGACCATTCTTCCACCTTCAGCCCAGCATAGGCCGTTAAAGAAACACATTTTATAACAAAATATCATCTGCGGATGCAGGGAAACGCGGATGCAGTGAAACGCGTTGAGCCGAGTCAAGGAAGGAAGCAGTCTGTTAACCTGCTCCTACCCCAGAGGCGCAGCTGCGGTCAGGCGAGCCCTCCAACCTTCCGATCTTCCCGCCCGTACCGGAAGTCGTCACCACCAGGCCAGGAAGTGACGACAGACGCCATCCATCGGCACCGGACGAGGGGGCACCCTCGCGGAGGGAAGTCTGAGTGGAGTGGAGGACCCTTTTCGTTTTATCCATCTGCCGAGCCGCCGTTGCCCTAAAGATACCTTTATGTGACTGTGTTCACATGATATATTTTGAGTACATATCTTTTATGCTACTACGATAAAAATTGGTGTTACCTGGTAAAACACTATGTTTCCCTCTCTTCTCTGAACGAATGCGACTGCTGTACTGTGAAAGTGAAAGTCCCAGCAGGCATACCATTTAAACTACTAGTCTGCTGCAGTCTGCGATCTCAAGTAGAAGAGCCAATATACTCATCTTTACCTATACAAACGCTGGTTTAAATCCTACTTCTTGTAAGTAGGTTATTCATAAGAGCCAAGTTTTTCCAGAGTTCTGACTCATATTTATTTTCATACCACACCATGATCTGTATGTATATGTTTTTTTCTGGGTGTTCCTGACGATCCTGCTCCCTTCCCCCCCCCCCCTGGATCCATACGTTTTGCGAGGGAATCAGTGTATATTCCCTGGAAGGTTGAGAGTTTTTTCAGTTTCACCAATTTTATTAGATCACTTGCACTGTGTTAAAGCGCCACTCTAAATCACTGGGTTTCACGAGAGATTCTAAGCGCCAAGACAGCAGCAGCAAATTTGAAACGACCAAAAGATGCTCCGAGAGAAATAGCAGCGAGCTGGCTTCAGAAATTTCAAGGCGAGAAAGTCCCACTTTGCGAGGCCAAATTCTGAGAATAGAACGTAGCGGTTGCGGCTTGGATTGCAAGCCGAAAAGAGTACCAGGACATTTGGTACTAACTCCCGGTCAAGGGATTTTGGCAGCTCTGGAGCAGATACAGTGGTGGTGTCAGGAACCTCATGCCGATTTGAGTTCCAGGACATTTCGGGACATGTCCCGGTCAACCTAAAGACTTTATTTTATGTGACATTTCACCTAGGAAAGTCCAGTTTTGTTGCCCAGACTCCCAGTAAGTGTGTTTTTCTTCTGTATTTTGTAATCCACTGTATGTACGTCTGTTTCTATGGAATAAATGACCATTTGTTTTACGATCTTGTTTTGCTCAGTGAATGATTTCGGTAAAAGGCTGTAAATACCTGGTCTCCCGTGTCAGGATGGCAATAGATTAAAGTTCTTTTACTAGGGAGCTCCAGTTTAATGCGGCCATCTTGCAGCACCCCAGGCCGCGCCCCAAAGATAGTCTTTTAAGCATGTTACTATGTCTAAATGATGTTGTTTATTTTTGGGGTAATTTCCCAGCTTTGGGGAAAATAAAGGAAAGCCGATCGCTTAATTTTAAATGAAATGGGAAATTATTTTTGTAAGGAAATGGAAAACTGGTCTTAAAACTGCGTTATCCTGGTGAAACGTCAGAAAAAGTTCTTTAAATGAAAGGCCTGGAGATCCCCCCACTCTTTTCGCTGATGTGATTGTCTTTCAGGTCAACAGAATTTGCTGCAAATGTTCAAGTAGGTGACCCACCAGGAATTGTAAGATCAATGAAAGATCCCATGTCGGTTCTGTGCTTCCTTTTTGGGGTCTTAGGTGTTTGACTGTTTGTAGAAATCTTGTAATATGCCTGTACAGTATGTATATCTTTATATAGCGTCATCCATGTACTTAGCGCTTCACAGCAGTAACACACCTGGCATAATAATATAACACATAATGGGAATTTGCTCTTGAGACATAAAACTAACATTAGTTAAAGGAGTCCCTGACCCCTAAGAGCTTACAATCTATGTGGTAAGTAGGGAGAACTTAGGGACTTTGGGACGGTGTTCTAGTAAGTACATCAGAAAGGGGTCAACGTCAATGAATGAGATGTATAGTATCAGCCAGCGCCGCTACCCATATCCTCCCTTAAAGAGGTGTGTTTTAAGATAGCAGAGCAGGAGGAAAACAGCCAGGCACACGGTCTTGCAGAAGGGGTGGTTTAATAGCAAATCCAACGTTTCGACTGCATAATCAGTCTTTGTCAAGGTGAGGGCTAAATGTAGAACAACCTTGTGAAATATATATATATATATACACATACCTCTTGTACTCACCTATTGCCTCGTTACAGGTGTCCATTGGCGCGAACGCTGCACTCGTGATGTCACGGCTCCCACGGGGTCCCGCGCATGCGCAGGGTGCATACTACCCCAAGCAACCCATTGTGCATGCGCACAACTCACTCGGCGAATGCGCGTCCTCCACAGAAACACCATGGGTGCGCCGCGCATGCACACGGAGTGGAGACTCATCATAGAACCGAAGCACATGCTCAGAACGGACAAGCTATCTGTTTTAAGATGGGTCTTAATGGTGGAGAGAGAGGGTTCCAGTTGGATATTGATGGGAAGGACATTCCAGAAGCGTGGGTCATTGAGCGAGAGATTTTAGGTGGGAGAGGGATTTAGATACAAAAGGGGTAAACAGAACATGTCCTTGAGTCGGGCAGGTTTATAGTGAGAAATTAGGGCTGAATGGAGGGGCAGAGGAGTGTATAGCCTTAAAAGAGATAAGAATTATGTAAGTAATATGGCATTTTGTAGGAAGCCAGGAGAAGGATTTCAGCAGCAGAGACATTGAAACTGATTTAGGAGAGCGTAAAATGATTCTACTGTAGCTGCAGCGTTTAGTACAGACTATAGGAGAGGCAGGAAAGACGGACAGTAGAAGGTTACAATAGTCGATGGGAGAGAATAAGGGCCTGCGTTGGAGTTTTAGCTGTAAAGCGACAGAGGAAAGGGTGTATCTTGGCAAACGGAGGAAACAGTAGGAGTCTGGAAGTTGTCTGATGCTAAATTCCTCTCTAGTAGTGCAGATAATGCCAAAACCTGGACCTTTTATGGAACTCAGAGTGAGACCCTTATCAAAATCATCTTGTAAAAATTCCCTCAATAACAATAAAAAGAGATCAGAAAAATCTTGATTTGTCTACTTACACTAGTTTTGAAGACATGGCCATATACAATGGTATATTAATGAGTTTGAGGTCTTCCTGGCTGTCATTAGTGTTGCAATTGCCTTATCTGAACATCACTTCTTTTTCAGCGTTTGCTGCTCAACCTCCATACCGCTCATGTCAATTTTTTTGGCTCTGGGTGTTGGATTGGGCCTTGTGTCAGCATGTCCTGAAAGACTGGGTTATGCCATGTTAGATCTATTGCCATATTCACCAGATGGACAAATCATATTTTTCTCACCATACTCGTGTGATGATATGAAAACCTTGAGCAAGAGCAGTCCACTTTTTTGTTGATAGACCTCATGGAGACCTGTTTGGGGTTGACTCCAGTGATACATAATGTATCATGTACATCATACATGTAAAATATCTAACATCTAATTCCCGTGTGCCTGGATGGATTCTTGTTTGACTCAAAAAGTCGGCCACAGTATTTTGGCACCTGGGAATATGAACCACTGTGTTGTCATTTAAGTGGTCTTCCGCCCAAGACAAAATTGTGTCTCCCACTTCTGATTCTTCCTTCTTTTGCAATGTATTTTACCATGGCAATGTGGTTGGATTGTATATTCTTGCTTTTAATATAAGCTTGAAATAATTTGAGTGCGTTCTTCGATGAGTGCAATTTTCACACGTTTGCTGGAAGCTCTTTGTAGGACCTTGGCCAGCTTCCTTGTGCCGACCATCTTCCCATCTGCACTCCCCATTTAGAGCTGCTGGTCGGTAGTGATTGTTATCCATTTGCCTACCTGGAGGGAGCGTGTATTATGTAGATTTTGTGGGATTTAACACCATCTTAGATCCAGTCTTGTTCCGGGATATATGTAAATCTTTTGCTCTGGATGTTTTGGGCCTGTGTTCCATTAATCCAAGAATGTTTGTTTTCTGCAGTGGCTTCATATGGAATCTTGCCTGTTTTACATCACTCTGTATTGAAGCGAACTTTCCCAATAATGTCATGCAATCCAAAGCTGAAACTCTGCATACTTGTCTTAACTTTTTGATTTTACTTGCAATTTACTGTACCTCATCTCGGGGATGTCTAACTCTCCCTTGTAGTGTCTGGAATATGACTTCCAGGATGTCAAAGAATGTGGTGTGGTTAGTTGGCTCTTGTCTCCATTTATTATCCACCCATGATTTTCCATTATCGTGAGTACTATCTGTGTGTGTGACAGTGATACATTTTGTCTTGAGATGTTAGCAATACGTCATCCTGTCCATTCAGTTATGGATATATCTGGATAGCCCTCTTTCTCAGTTCAGCCACCAATGGAACTAATACCTTGGTAAAGGTGCTAATCCAAAAGGGATTGCAGTGTATTGATCATTCTACCGCCTTACTGGAAATCTGAAGTATCTCTGATGGCTCTGTGTGATGGGTATGTTCAGATATGCATCCTTCTGGTCTATGGAAACAAGACAGTCCTTTGTTCTGACTTCTTGAATAATTGTGTTTAATGATACCTTCTCAATTTTTCTTATTTGAAGGAAAGTATTCAACCTCCTGAAATCCAGTACTGCTCTGAATTGTCCGGATAGTTTTCTGACCAGAAATATTCTAGAGTATTATTCTGTCATTTTTGAGAACGAGGGACTTCCCGTATCACTTGATTCAGTGTTAAATTCATTAGAATACGGTCTAATGGTTTGATTTCTATGCAGATCTTGGACAGCTGGAAAATAAAAAAAATGCTTTCTCTTGGTTCTTGAGTGAACTCCAGATGGTAACCTTGACTTGAAGAACCCATCTGTCTCTTACATATTGAGCCCATACAGCTGTGAACTGTGCACGCCTTACTCCCACAGTGAATGGTAGGGCTCTCCTTAATTCATGCAATTCCCTTTCCAAAGGATCTTCTCCATGCTGATTGCCATGAGAAAGGTCTCCCAGGACGAGGGACCTTGGCATACCTGTAAGGCATCCTGTCTTACTAAGGATGATAAAAATACCTCGTTCTTTTCTTCTATGGAAGGAACACACTTCCCTCTAACATATTGGATATTGCATTCAGCATTCGACTGATACCAACGCGAAACACGTAGAATCGAATCAGCTGTTCCTGGGAGGACCTTAGATTGTGGCATCCAGCTTTCAGAGGGGCTTCCCAATTTCTGACCACTTTATCTGCAAAAGGATACATTCTGGTAAATCTTTTAAGAGCCAGCAATTTCTTATCTGACTGTGTCCACTCATTCTCTATCATCCCTTTATAACCTTGTGCAGGGGGAAAATATCTCATCTTTCTTTGTGAACCCATGAATAATTTCTGTATCTTCTAATCCCAGTACTTCCTTCATTGCCTAAATTAAGGGTCTGCAAGGTCCTAGATTAAAATCCAAATCTTCGCCTAACCCCACCTGTTTGGATGAATCCCAATATTTGTCCTCTGAATGTTGCTTACATATCTTTGGCTCTATGTAGAAGAGTCTTCTTGTCAAGACATGTTTGTGACCTTGACCTTTTGGGAGACTGCTTGGTTGTACAATCGCTGATTCAACGATCTGGGATACGGTCTCCTTCATCCAGAAAGATAGAAAGCTGAATATCTGGTCATTCGGTTCCACCGCAGCTGACTTCCAGCAGTCTTGACGTATCGTTTTTTTCTTCCATGGCTGGTTTCTCATGTGCTGCACAAATTATGGATTTTTTTGTACCCTACTTTTCATGATACAAAGCGTCCATGGCTACCTTTTAGAAGTTCCTCCTTCTGGTTGACCCTCAGAGGTACTGTAGTGATAAATTAATATCTTCATTCTTCAGAGTACAAATGCATTCTCTTAACAGTGGTGGCCGACCTGAGTCTAAGACGGCTAGATCCGCGGCTCTCAAATAATCCCGGTTAGGTGCGGTTTTTTTTTTGCCCGGAGTGAATTGCGTTATTTTAGCGCTAGTGATATTAGCATTTTATTCTCGCTGTCTGAAATACTGCAATGCCGTGTAAAAACTCAGGGGGGCGTTTGCGAGCTGTTGTCTTTGAAGTCTAAAACCTTCGCGGTTTAACCTACGTCAGTACACAGTCTGTGTCTGCGCGCGCAGTAATTGTAAATATTCATATTTAAAGTATACATGCATTTGCTGTGCTGTACTGTACAGTATGTCTCATTTGAAAATTGTTGAAACGCACAGGCGTGTACAGTACTCTAACAGTGTCACATTTCGGCATATACAGCGCTCTCCCCTCGCTCAGGATAATTTACTGCACTGCAGGGTATTTCAACTTCTTATCTTCTCTACAATGCAGTACATCTCTCCCACACCATTCCTTTGAACATGTGTCTGGTTTCAATCACATTCCTGCTTGACAGCAGGTGATGACTGCGCATGCGCCTGTAACTTAGCCCACCACTGCTTGCTTGAGTGAGTTACCAAAAAAAATAAATTATTCTAATTTTTTTTTCTCCACAAGCCTGCAAAAACCATCTTGATACTGTATTACGATATTCAATCTGTGCTGTAGCTTTTGACTGCGACCCTGTGCGTTTGACTGCACATGGTTGATTTGTGTGCTTTTTACGTACTGTATTTGGGGGTGTAGGGATCATATTATTATGATGAACTGCCTTTTGAAATTAAAGTACAGTATGTCATTATCTTTGAACTTCATGCAGCTGTACCCTGTAGCCCCCTCCCCCACGAACACACACAAGGCTCGCTCATAGCCGAACTAAAAAGCCTCAATGCGCCTGCTTGTAATCCTCTTTGAGATGGGAGCTAGCTGATTACTGCGCATGACTCACCCAACCCCCCCCCCCCTCCACAGAGTCATTAATTTTCTGAAGCTTGACATTGTGTTCTTAATCCGTCCATAGCTGAGCTAAAAAGCCTCACTGCGCCTGCGTGTAATCCTCTTTGAGATGGGAGCTATCTGATTACTGCGCATGACTCACCCAACCTCCTCCCCCAACCCTTTGAGGCTTTGTTTACGGTAACGCTTTTGAAAATGCCTTCTCGAATTTGAAATGTAAATCTGATTTGCACAGCATTGTGAGAATTGAGAGTTAAAAAAACCCATTGTCAATGATTATGATTAGCAGGAACGTAAATAAATATTTATTTTACCAGGAACAAAAAAAATAAATATAAAACGCTTGCCATTGTGTTTTTAATTAGTCCCTAGCAGAGCATCACCTCTCTATGCACCTATGTGTACTGTAATCCTCTTTCGGATGGGAGCTAGTTGATAACTGCGCATGCGCCTGTAACTTCACCCACCACTGCTTGCTTGAGTGAGTGCCCAAAAAAAAAAAATTATTATAATTTTTTAACTGTCATTTTATCCACAAGCCTGCAAAAACAATCTTGATATTACGACATTCAATCTGTACTGTAGCTTTTGACTGCGACCCTGTGCGTTTGACTGCACATGGTTGATTTGTGTGCTTTTTATGTACTGTATTTGGGGGGTGTAGGGATCAAATTATTATGATGAACTGCCTTTTGAAATTACTGTACTCTACTCTATGTAATTTCTTTGAACTGCTGCACAGCTAATCCTTCATGCAACCCCCTCCCCCACGCACACACAAACTCTTATCGACAGACACCTCCACAGTCATTAATTTTCTGAAGCTAGTCATTGTGTTTTTAATCCGTCTCTAGCCGAGCGTCAATCACCTCACTGCGCCTGCATGTAATCCTCTTTGAGATGGGAGCTAGCTGATTACTGCGCATGACTCACCCAACCCCCCCCCCCAACCCTTTGAGGCTTGGTTTACGGTAATGCTTTGGAAAATCCCTTCTCGAATTTGAAATGTAAATCTGATTTGCACAGCATTGTGAGAATTGAGAGTTAAAAAAACCATTAACTGATTCATGTTGTTTTGTCATTCATTCTTTTTCTTTGGTGTACTGTAGGTGTGGGGGGGGGAGGGGGGGTTGTTGTCAATGATTATGATTAGCAGGAATGTAAATAAATATTTATTTTATTTTATCAGGAACCAAAAGTACAAATATAAAAATAATCATGAATAATACATAATGCAGTCTTTATTAAGTTCTTCTGGCAGATTGAAATTGGATAAACATTTAGAAAACATTTAGAAAACATGGATAAACATGAATAATGCACATTTATAATAATATTATTTAATTTATAATATATATATACAGTATAGTAATATATTTTTTTCCATCTTTATCTTTTTCCTCATTCTGTGTACAGTACAGTAGTTCATTGAGAGAGGAGAGGTTTTGTGTACATCATTACTGCTGTTTATATACTGTACACTTGACTGTACAAACAGATTACACATAACAAGCCCCCTCCCCCCAGGCCATCCCTTTTTCCTGAAAAGACAAGAAAACAAAAAATTAGTGCAGTTAAGTGCGTACTGTATTATGGCATTGAGTGATGTGTAGTACTAGATGGCTGGTGCTGCTTTCTCTGGAAAGAAAAAAAATGAGCAGTTAGGTGCATACTGTATTATGGCATTGTATATTGTACTGTATAGCTACTCCACATTGGACTATAGTAGGCAGTTACTGTAGTACTGTCAAACTAGTCTATACTGGAACAACTGTATACTCTGACTACTGTTAAATACTACTGTATGTAACCAGATGGCTGGTGCTGCTCTCTCTGGAAAGAAAAAAATTGAGCAGTTACTGTACTGAAGGTGCATACTGTATTATGGCATTATGGCATTGTGTATGCAGTTAGTACTGTCAAACTAGTCTATACTGGAACTACTGTATACTCTGACTATTAGGAAAGAAAAAATCTGTGCCATACTTACCTGTATCATACTGTACTTACAATACTACAGTACAGTACTACTTTCCTGATGCTTGCCCATTACGCGCGATCACAATCGGCAACACAGTCGCAATATGGTCTATATATTTATTGCAGCGTTCCACTGTAAGTACATCGTTCCAAAAACTCATTATGCCTTTCGCCAACTCATCCTTTTTGGAGGGTTTCACCACTTTCCGGATATGGTCCTCCAGCTGATGCCAGACCATTTCGATCGGATTGAAGTCTGGCGATCTGTCATTGTAAAAAAAGGACAATTAGTTTAAGAGATACAGTACACAGTAAAAACAGTGGGGAAAAAATGAGACACGGTTACCGCACTTACTCCGCTGGCGTCTTCACCCAGTTGATACCGCGCTCAAGGATATGTGCTGTTGACGCGGTGTGCTTCGGATCGTTGTCCTGGTAGAAACGGTGACCATCCGGGAACTCGCGTGTGATGTATTCCACTATCACTGTCCTCCTCAAAGGCATACATGTACACTAAATCTTCTGGTTGAGGGGGTGCGCTTGGTGATGGAAGGGTGTCGATGCTCCCATTCATCACTCCATGCCACCCTCCTGCTCCGGCGGTGGGGAAACAGGGGCATGAACACCGAGCAAATGATGTATTCCCGCTATGTCAGCCTCTATTTCCCATCCGTCGATCCATCCGCGTGATCCATATGTAGCATCCGTTGCTCCATATTTAGCATGGTCTCCCTAAGCAGATCTATCTTTGTCAGCATAATGGAGTCCACGGGATATCCACACTTATCCCATTCAGCATCCGGCTAACGACGTGTGCATGGCGTGTGGACATCTGGGTGGATGGGTGCTACGGAGATGGGATGGGGTGTTCCATGGAGAGAAGCGGCAGCGTGCGAAGAAGGGTGGAGAAGGGGACCTGTGGATATCCGGTAGAGGAGAAGCGGCAGGCGTGTCGAAGAGGATGGAGAGAAAGTGACCTCTGGATTTCCGGGCGAGAAGCGGCAGAGTCGTCTAAGCGCCAAGGAGAAAGTGACCCGTGGATTTCAGAGGCACCAGCGGCAGCGTCGTCGAATAGAACTGGAGAAGATGGCCTGTGGGTTCCCGGAGCGGCGGCAGCGTCGAGGACGGAGTGGAGAAGACGGGCTGAAGATTTCCGGGACAGCGGCAGCAGAGTCGTCGAAGCGTATGGAGGAAGTGGTCTGCGGGTTCGATGGGTTGGCTGCCATTTGTTTTGCGTTGAGAGACATCACCGTATTCTTCTTGACATAATAAGGCTGACGTCTATTAAAACCCTTAGCTTGGGCGTGCAGGTCGAAGGTTTTTTTATTGGCCTTAGCCTGTCGCTTTGGCCTTGGCGTGGAAACGGCAACTGCTTTCGCTTTTTCTGCATGACAGGCAGCGCAGAGGCGAGTGGGTTCCTGCGTCCGTAGAATCGAGGGTTGATCCATGGAAGCAGATGGCACACATGCAGTATCTGGACAAGGGCAATTCAGATAAAGATCATCGAGTGGTGGGCTATGCAAAGTGGTAAACCTTTATGCATGGCGGCGAGGTACAGGTGTTGAAAGTGGGCGTACTCTAATGTGAGTCATTACCGTATAAATATACCATCCATTTGTGGATTCACTGCCAATTGAATACACATCGACTAAACATCGAATACATTCTGTGTTTGTATTCTTTCTATGCAGAAATGCCTGTTAATAAGATTCCAAGGAGCTCAGCATGCGAATTAAGGGAGATGTACAGGAGCGGACACCGAATTGCTGCATCCAACGCTGGTTAGCTACTTCTGGCATCATTGTGCCAGCAACAACACGTGAGCTATCATGCACACGGAAAAAACAGAGACTGCAAAAGGGCACCAAGGGTAACTAACGCGTAAGTATATTTATACAACTAAAAAATAAAATTAATTTAAATTTAAATCTAATTTTTTGTTATTTCGTTGATTTATATTACAACAGTTATATATTTTGTATATTATATTTATATCAGTACAGTATATAATTTTGTATATATATATTACAACAGTATATATATTTTGTATATTTATATTTATATTACCAACAGTATATATATTTTGTATATTTATATTACAACAGTATATATATTTTGTATATTTATATTTATATCAGTACAGTATACAGTATATTTTGTATATTATATTTTATATTACACAGTATATATATTTGTATATTATATTTATATCAGTACAGTATACAGATTATATTTTGTATATTATATTTATATATAACAGTATATATATTGGTATATTATATGACAACAGTATAATTGTATATTTATATATAAAGTATATTGCTGCATATTAATAAAACAATAATTTCTTTACATTGTAGGGAGACAACTTTCAACTTTTCATGCACCAGGAAAACCAGAGAACGCAAAAGGACACCAAGGGTAACTAACGCGTAAGTATATTTATACAACTTAAATTTTTTTTAATTTATCTACAGTACTGTATCTAATTGTTTGTTATTTGGTAGATTATATTACAACAGTATATATTTTTTATATTTATATTCAACAGTATATAGTTTTTAATTTATATACAACAGATATATTATTTTTTAGATTTATATTACAACAGTATATATTTTTTAGTTATATTATAACAACAGTATATATAATTAATTATATATATTACAACAGTAAATAATAATTATACAACAGTATATATTTTTTATATTTATATTACAACAGTATATATATTTTGTATATTTATATACAACAGTATATATACTTTTATATTTATATTTATATTACAACAGTAATATATTTTTTATATTGCGCCCTATAATAGAACAATATATTGTGTACTGTTGATTACTGTTTCCAATATTTTGGTTATCAATTTATATTTATATTACAACAGTACTGTATACAGTATAATTTTATATTTGTGCATTGATACGTAGAACTGTGCTGTATACTGTAATGCTGTGCTTGTGGCCTACTGCACTGTAACTTACTGGTTGTTTCTTTACATTGTAGGAGAACAACTCTTTGGTGGACAAAATAAGTGAGGAGAATGATGAGAAGAGTGCATTAAGGGTCAAATACACTCTGCAGGAAAATTACAATCTCACTGTATCGGAGACCAGCATAAAGAAGATGAGACGCGCATTGGATGGAAATATGACTTGTGAGGTTAGTACAGGACAGTACAGGAGGTAAAGTGTTGTTTAGGAAACTGTACTGTACTGCTAAAATTATTTATTCTTGTCATTACAGAGCGTACCCATGATAAGGACGCAAACAAAATCAAAAGAGTGGTCCAGGCCCAGGCATGGATTGACAGTGGGGAAACTTTCAAGGATTGCATCTTCACTGACGAGTCTACTGTGTCGCTGGAGAGATTTGCAACCTTTGCATTCCACAAAAAAGGTCGCATATATATGAAGCGCGGGCAAAATACCCCGTCAGATGCATGTGTGGGGTGCCATCTCTAGGCGTGGACCAGGATGCATTGTCATCTTTGAAGGTAAAATATATCAAATATAATTTAGCCTTATGCACTGTACTGTACTAGTGTAGCCTTACTGTATGCGCTGTACTATAATTGTGCAGTTTTTGGAGCACTTTTCTTTTCTGTTATAGGAATCAGGAATAAAGTTTCTTCCAAGACAAAATTGTGCCTGAGAAAAAAAAGGACAATTAGTTTAAGAGATACAGTACACAGTAAAAACAGTGGGGAAAAAATGAGACACGGTTACCGCACTTACTCCGCTGGCGTCTTCACCCAGTTGATACCGCGCTCAAGGATATGTGCTGTTGACGCGGTGTGCTTCGGATCGTTGTCCTGGTAGAAACGGTGACCATCCGGGAACTCGCGTGTGATGTATTCCACTATCTCAGGCACAATTTTGTCTTGGAAGAAAGCTTTATTCATGATTCCTATAACAAGAAAAGAAAAGTGCTCCAAAAACTGCACAATAGTATAGTACAGTGCATACAGTAAGGCTACACTAGTACAGTACAGTGCATAAGGCTAAATTATATTTGATATATTTTACCTTCAAAGATGACAATGCATCCTGGTCCACGCCTAGAGATGGCACCCCACACATGCAGCTTGACGGGGTATTTTGCCCGCGGCTTCATATATATGCGACCTTTTTTGTGGAATGCAAAGGTTGCAAATCTCTCCAGCGACACAGTAGACTCGTCAGTGAAGATGCAATCCTTGAAAGTTTCCCCACTGTCAATCCATGCCTGGGCCTGGACCACTCTTTTGATTTTGTTTGCGTCCCTTATCATGGGGTACGCTCTGTAATGACAAGGAATAAATAATTTTAGCAGTACAGTACAGTTTCCTAAACAACACTTTTACCTCCTGTACTGTCCTGTACTAACCTCACAAGTCCATATTTCCATCCAATGCTGCGTCTCATCTTCTTTATGCTGGTCTCCGATACAGTGAGATTGTAATTTTCCTGCAGAGTGTATTTGACCCTTAATGCACTCTTCTCATCATTCTCCTCACTTATTTTGTCCACCAGAAGAGTTGTCTCCCTACAATGTAAAGAAAAACAATCCAGTAAGTTACAGTGCAGTAGGCCACAAGCACAGCATTACAGTATTACAGCACAGTTCTACAGTATCAATATGCAGCAATATAAAAAATATATACTGTATACAGTACTGTTGTAATATAAATATAAATTGAAATAACCAAAATATTGGAAACAGTAGATCAACAGTACACAATATATTGTTCTATTAATATGCAGCAATATAAAAAATATATATACTGTTGTAATATAAATATAAATATAAAAAGTATATATACTGTTGTAATATAAATATACAAAATATATATACTGTTGTAATATAAATATAAAAAATATATACTGTTGTAATATAAATATAAATATAAAAAATATATACTGTTGTAATATAAATATAAATATACAATATATATATACTGTTGTAATATAAATATAAATCTAAAAAATATATATACTGTTGTAATATAAATCTAAAAAATATATATACTGTTGTAATATAAATATAAAAACTATATATACTGTTGTAATATAAATATAAAAAATATATATACTGTTGTAATATAAATCTACCAAAATAACAAACATATTAGATACAGTACTGTAGATTAAATTAAAAAAAATTTAAGTTGTATAAATATACTTACGCGTTAGTTACCCTTGGTGTCCTTTTGCGTTCTCTGGTTTTTCCGTGTGCATGAAAAGTTGAAAAGTTGTCTCCCTACAATGTAAAGAAAATATATTGTTTTATTAATATGCAGCAATATAACATTTATATATAAATATACAAAATATATATACTGTTGTCATATAAATATACAAAATATATATACTGTTATAATATAAATATAAATATACAAAATATATACTGTATACTGTACTGATATAAATATAAATATACAAAATATATATACTGTTGTAATATAAATATACAAAATATATATACTGTTGTAATATAAATATAAATATACAAAATATATATACTGTTGTAATATAAATATACAAAATATATATACTGTACTGATATAAATATAAATATACAAAATATATATACTGTTGTAATATAAATCAACAGAAATAACAAAAATATTAGATTTAAATTTAAATTAATTTTATTTTTAAGTTGTATAAATATACTTACGCGTTAGTTACCCTTGGTGCCCTTTTGCAGTCTCTGTTTTTTCCGTGTGCATGATAGCTCACGGTTGTTGCTGGCACAATGATGCCAGAAGTAGCTAACCAGCGTTGGATAGCAGCAATTCGGTGTCCGCTCCTGTACATCTCCTTAATTCGCATGCTGAGCTCCTTGGAAATCTTATTAACAGGCATTTCTGCAAGTAGAAAGAAATACAAACACAAGAATGTATATTCGATGTTTAGTCGATGTGTATTCAATGTGCAGTGAATCCACAAAATGGATGGTATATTTATACGGTAATGACTCACATTAGAGTACGCCCACTTTCAACACCTGTACCTCGCCGCCATGCATAAAAGGTTACACACTTTGCATAGCCCACCACTCGATGATCTTTATCTGAATTTGCCCTTGTCCAGATACTGCATTGTGCCATCTGCTTCCATGGATCAACCCTCGATTCTACGGACGCAGGAACCCACTCGCCTCTGCCGTGCCTGTCATGCAGAAAAAGCGAAAGGCAGTTGCCGTTTCCACGCCAAGGCCAAAGCGACAGGCTAAGGCCAATAAAGAAAACCTTCTGCTGACCCCAAAGGCTAAGGGTTTTAATAGACGTCAGCCTTATTATGTCAAGAAGAAATACGGTGATGTACTCTCAACGCAAAACAAATGGCAGCCAACCCATCGAACCCGCAGACCACTTCCTCCCATACGCTTCGACGACTCTGCTGCCGCTGTCCCGGAAATCTTCAGCCCGTCTTCTCCACTCCTCGTCCTCGACGCTGCCGCCGCCCTCCCGGGAACCCACAGGCCATCTTCTCCAGTTCTATTCGACGACGCTGCCGCTGGTGCCTCTGAAATCCACGGGTCACTTTCTCCTTTGCGCTTAGACGACTCTGCCGCTTCTCGCCCGGAAATCCAGAGGTCACTTTCTCCATCCCTCTTCGACAACGCTGCCGCTTCTCCTCTACCGGATATCCACAGGTCCCCTTCTCCACCCTTCTTCGACGACGCTGCCGCTTCTCTCCATGGAACCCCCATCTCATCCTCCGTAGCACCCATCCACCCAGATGTCCACACGCCATGCACACGTCGTTAGACCGGATGCTGAATGGGATAAGTGTGGATATCCCCGTGGACTCCATTATGCTGACAAAGATAGATCTGCTTAGGGAGACCATGCTAAATATGGAGCAACGGATGCTACATATGGATCAACGGATGGATCGACGGATGGAGAAGATAGAGGCTGACATAGCGGGAATACATCATTTGCTCGGTGTTCATGCCCCTGTTTCCCCAACGCCGGAGCAGGAGGGTGGCATGGATGTGATGAATGGGAGCATCGACACCCTTCCATCACCAAGCGCACCCCCTCAACCAGAAGATTTAGTGTACATGTATGCCGTTGAGGAGGACATGACAACCCCGTCAAGACCACGCCTGGAGACAACACGGCGACCAAGACAGGAGGAAAGCTTCCTCCCAGACAACCTACCATCGCCCGCCGCCACAAGCACACCCGCTCACAGAAGACCTACATTCGCTCGCATCGATACGGTGCCGAATATCACCCTGCGCGATCTGCCACCGGCACTCAGGGAGAAGTATAGGGTGATGAGTGCTGGTGCACCCCACAAGTATGCCTTGTTACTTTTTAAGCACCATGTGCCCTACTCGTTGTACTGCAACTGGGCCTTCAGAGTGAACTACGAAGGAAATCGCGTAAAAAAGGCGCTTCCTGACAATTTAAGAAAGACCATTCTGGAGGAATTGCGGCGCTTTTATCCAATTACAGATCCTGTAATGAAAGGCGTTCGAGACTGCATTAATGGCGTTTTGCGCCATGCAAGGCATCGGTCATGAAAGGACAATCTGGTCGGGTACGCATTTGAGTGAGTGTTCAACTGTTGAAAATGTTTGGTAAATGTTTTTTTCCAGTCCCCGAGGGCCGCAAACAGGCCCGGTTTTCAAGGTTGTCCTGAAAACCGGGCCTGTTTGCTGCCCTCGAGGACTGTAATGGTGCAGGCCTGACTGACTGTTCTGCACACCATCCCACTGCAAATGTTTTGACTTGCCGTTCTTGTGTAAAGGAGATGTTGCGTTTTGTATATTTTATGAATAAACAATTTTTTTTAATAACATGTAACTGTAAACCATACTGACTGACTGTAAATGTTTTTACTTTCTGTAAATAAATGTTTTCACTAGCAGTAAACCATACACTTGTTGATGTTTTGAATTGCTGTGCACTTAATGATTTTACATTGTACAGTATTTGTAAATAAATGTTTTTGTACTTACTCCACCAATAAAAGAACATGTTGATTTGTTTTAAATTGTTCCATTGGCTCCTTTGATACTGTAACAAATTACAGTGTTTCTAGAATATACTGTACACTACTGTCCAGGCATACTGTACTGTATACTGTAGGCATGCTCAGTACAAGAGTATTAAAAAAAATAGAAGACACATACTGTACTGTACTGTTTGTACTGGTACTATATAGAAGAAACATACTGTACTGTATGTACTGTAATACATGTAGAATAAATGCATACTTTTTATTTTTTCGGGTTTATTACACAGTTTACTGTATATAAAAAAGTATCGTATACTGTACGGTCGGAAAACATCAGCATACTGTTTCAGGTACAGTATTCTATCCTAATCAATAACAACGGTCACTAAACTGTAGACTCCGGTACGTGGGGTTTTAAATCCGATTCAGCAATGTGCAGGCATTGTTACACAAAACGATATTATCCATCGAAATCCCTCCATTAGCCGTTTTCTTTTCTGAGGAAAAACAAAAAGAAAAGTTTTACTGTAATGGTCAGTCCCCTAAAGAAGTTCCCAGCCAGTCCCACCAATAATTTTCTCGGGGCGGCGTCTCCTGTTCACATGCGCATGCGCCTACCGTCGATGTGATGACACGCATATGCGTTTCAAGAAGGTTCCAATGCGCATGCACCTAGCGTTCCACCAATTGTTCAGTATCTGCAGTACTGTACTGTAGAAGCCGCTCAGCCAATGATATTGCTTACAGGAGAATCGCTTGACTTTTGAATCGCACTGATATTGATATTTTCAAAATAAATAAATACGGCAACATTACTCACCATAGAATTTCCCATTCAGCTGGCGCCGAGCCACTGCCAGTCCAGTATTCTTGATCATTCACGTTGATAGTTGGCAGCGGGACTACTACACCAGTCAGCTGATGAGGCTGGAAATCGCTTAGGTACATGCAAGCTTGATCGAAACTGCACGCGAAATCCGGCTCAGGCTTGCTGGACAGACAGCAAGGGTTGTCACTGACTGTGGGACCGTTATTGGAAGCCGGTGCCGGTGCTGGTGAATTGCTTGGCAGCGACTGTCGTTTCTTTGTTGGTTTTAACACGACCTTTTGCCTTTTGCCGTCTGCATGATCATAGATACAGGAAAAAGCCGGTGATACACACCAATACCCTCCAATAAATTGTGGATCAATACGATAAAAACATGGATCGCTACATAACCTTTTCCTTATTGCACGCTTCCACACATGAGGAGCTGGCGAAAATTTGTAAAAGTCATAGTTTTCGATAAAATACTGATAAATTTGAACAACTGTTGCCATCTTATCATCTGTTGCATTAATCGCGGCCCATATCAAATACGCGTAAATTCTGTCGGGTTTTTGGAAAACGGGCTGCACTTGAACACTCATGGCGGCGGGTCTCTGGAGAATAACAGAAACTGGTCTTTGTCTTTCTTTAATATGAAAAGCCTAAATTGATACATTATTGTAACCTTCCTTCCTTCAGTCTCAAGGCCAATTTACAATAGCGCACTGTGGTATCTTTTTTAAACGAAACACCTGCAAGTCGACACATTACTGAAGCGCATGCGCATTACTATTCATGAATATCTGCCATCTGGTGGACACGCAAAGAATTGCAACCTATTACATCCGAACCATTCTCAATAAACACATCAACCGCGTGTCAACCAAGCATGACCCGTGACTGAGAACGCAAAATGAATGCGGCATGCTCCCGGTGAAGTGCGTCGAGAAAAAAGCTAGGAAAAAAGCGGCGATGTGTTAGAATAAAATGAGCCGCAGCAGTAAGTCATAACAATCTAACTAAGGTCTCATCCGGAAGATTTGTGCATGCTTCTTTGCCTGATGCACCCTCCATGCTCAATGTGCACTCTTTTCCTGAGTTTCTAAACGTCTCCGCACATCACAAGCATAAATCAAAGAATTCAGTAACTATCACGTCTGTGATGCTCTGGATCCTCCGCGTCCACTTGGGATGCCCGTATCAGCCCTACCTGGTCCTTGCCTCGCTTTTCACTGACTGCGTTCCAGGATACAAACACGTGCAGGAGCTTCAGGAAGAGAGGGGCTGACAACTCTTGGATTGAACTGCACTATCTGCAGTCCAGATGAGTCCTATTACAAAAGAAAATAACCTACAGCTACACTGTAGGACAGAAAAAATACTGTCCTGCATTTAAGGGGAGGGCCTTATATACTAGTACCTGGAGAAGTATCCTGTCCGACTGCAACTAAAGGGGAGGAGCTATCCCATTTGGTACCTACTGCCATGTGGCGAACAGGAAAACACATTAAATAGAACATGTATTAAATATTTTCTATGAGAAAATTTCAATAAAATAAAAAAATGTAATCAGTATTGAATGTTTTGAACAGGGGAAGTTAAAGATGAAATTGTACCAAAGGCTGAGCAAATAGAGGAGCCGAGTGTGAAGAGTCACCTGGAAGCTCAGGAGATGGAAAGCCTTGAAGTTACCAGCACAGGTGAGTAGAACATGTGTGAAGAAAGTAGATCAGAGCCCATATTTCTCCTATGTGCAGAGAAAAAGGATTAAAGCTGAAATGTATGTGTAGAAATGTTCTCAAGGAAATTTTGTTGTGCGCTACTAGTTAAAGTAATTATGAAAAATTCCTTAGCATTCCGTATTTTAACCTTTAGAGTACTCTAATAATGTACCTGCTATGCCCAGGACCTAGCATGCCATACTGTAGGTCCCTATGTCGTTCCAGGTAAATCATTATTAAAATTCTAGTTTTCTATGGGTTAATCAGAACCCCCTCTGCTTCTGTTTGTCACCCTGGGGGAGATCTCCGTACATGTGATTGCTACCAATGGGTATCGCGACCACATGAATTCCTGTGGTCCATCTTTAGGAGTATCACCTTTACCTTACAGGGTGGTGATATTATATAGCAGCATGGAGAGGAGTCTTTTTTTCTATTTGTTTTGTTTCCTTATTCAAGTTCTACATTTTCATTGTAATTATTACATTTAGAGAGAGAGCAGCCAATACATAAAGTGGCACAGAATATATAACCAAATTCTAAAGTGTTACCACCAAAGGCCAATATCCCTCTCTGAGCCCTTGTTGTTAAATGATGCTCATAGGGAACTAAATGTTTGATTATACTGTTATGATACACTTCTTTACTCACTGTGCAAATCCTCCAACAGATGGATCCATGAGCAGGAATATGTTAGAAGTATTCCACACTGCAGCCTGTTCAACAGATAGGACAATGGAAGATATCAATTTGCCCACAGAGGGGAAGTCTCATAAATGCAATGAATGTGGGAGACACTTCACTCGCAAATATGATTTTGTTGTACATCAGAGAATACACACAGGAGAGAAGCCTCATAAATGCAATGAATGTGGGAAAAACTTCACTCGCAAATCGAATCTTGTTGAACATCTGAGAACGCACACTGGAGACAAGCCTCATAAATGCAATGAATGTGGGAAACCGTTTTCTTACAAATCTCGTCTTATTGAACATCAGAGTATGCACACAGGAGAGAAGCCTCATAAATGCAATGAATGTGGGAAACACTTCACTCGCAAATATGATTTTGTTGTACATCAGAGGATACACACAGGAGAGAAGCCTCATAAATGCAATGACTGTGAGAAACAGTTTACTTACAAATCTAGTCTGATTGAACATCTGAGAACGCACACTGGAGAGAAGCCTCACAAATGCAGTGAATGTGGGAAACAGTTTTCTTACAAATCTAGTTTTATTGCACATCTGAGAACGCACACAGGAGTGAAGCCTTATAAATGCAATGAATGTGGGAAACCCTTCACTCGCAAATCTGATTATGTTGTTCATCAGAGGATACACACAGGAGAGAAGCCTCATAAATGCCATGAATGTTGGAAACAGTTTACTTACAAATCTAGTCTTATTGTTCATCAGATAATGCACACGGGAGAGAAGCCTCATAAATGCAATGAATGTGGGAAACACTTCACTCGCAAATGTGATCTTGTTGTACATCAGAAAACATACACAGGAGAGAATTCTTATAAATGCAATGAATGTGGGAAACACTTTGCTTCCAAATGTAGTCTTATTGCACATCAGAAAACGCACACAGGAGAGAAGCCTCATAAATGCAATGAATGTGGGAAACACTTCACTCGCAAATCTAACCTTGTTATACATCAGAGAAAACACACAGGAGAGAAGCCTCATACGTGTAATGACTGTGGGTAAGGGTTTACTCACAAATATAGTCTTATTACACATCACAGATTACACACAGGAGAGAAGAAGCCCTAATAAATGGAATGAATGTAGCAAACATTTTGTTACCAAATCTTGTTATACATCAAAGAAACCACATGGGAAAAATGTCATACATTCAATGACTGTAGGAAACACCTCTAGTAAGTCCACTTCCGGGTTTCCTTGCTTTCATGTTCGGAAGCTCGATCAGAGGTTGATGGGAGAGATGCTGCTGGTCCACCCAGCTGGGGTAACCCTTTACATGCTATTTTAAAGCTTTCTTTTGGTAATTGCATCCTTTGTTGCTTTTTTATTTGTATCTAATTAAATAAGGTTTTACACTATTAGTGGCTTCTGTGTGCTCTTCTATCCCTTGTTCTACAGTGCCTATTCGGACTACAGGAGGTCTGGAAACACCTCTCTGTAGGAGATTGCACCAGCCCCTATTGTGGATTTTTACACTCTTGACTGACCGTGTTATATACTGGTTTTCCCTGTTCCATATTGACATTGCATTTGAGCTAGAAGGTTTGAGCGCTGCTTTAGGATACTGCAAAGAATATGTTTACCTTAAATGTGGGAAATACTTTGCTCCCAAATCTAATTTTACAGTATATCAGAGATACACAAAGGAAAGCCACTTTTTATTGCATCAAAATCCACACTGTACTATATGTTTTCCCCAAATGTAGGAAATGCTCTCCTGAAAATTCAAGTCTTCTTACACACCAGACATTGGATAGAAATATTACAACATTACCACTCTGATTCCTGTGCAGAAAATCAAGCAGTGAGGCAGAAAGTAGTGATGTACCGAGTACCCAGAATTGAGGCAGAAAGGTTTCTTAGTAGCTAAAAGGTTGTATGAAATGGCTCTTTAAAATGAACAATGAAACCAGTAGGCAATCACCCGGGTGTAGCAGTTGCAAACTATGATATAAATAAGTATTTGACTGCATAGAGACAACACAAATATGGGGGGGGGGGGGCTCCAGATAATATTCAGCTTTACGATAGGGAATGCAAAAGCTGAGAAATCCAATGTTGTGCTGTCGTTCCTCCAGCATCAAATGGTGCATGGTTGGAAGTAGGCAACGTCCACGCTAACAGCCAAAATAGAGCAATTCAATGGTCGTGGGAAGTGTGGGTCAGACACTGGAAATGTCCCGAATTAAAGAATAAACTCCAAAAGTGTTCAGCTGTAATGTAGGGGATTGAGTAAGCAATTACCTCCAGAGCTGATTGTTTCTTATCTCCCAGCCAGCAACAGGCATAGCAGTTCGAAATGTCCAAACCTCAAAGGCAGCTGTGGTCAGCAGTGAGCAAATTGAGTCAAGCAAACTTTGACTAGCTGATAGGCAACAGAGTGTCATAATTTGTAGACGGTTTGTGTGAAAGCTTACCATTGTGAAAGTTGTGAAAAAAAGATACACAAATCTGAGGATATATTGCAGAATGACAAATAAGTTTATTGCAGTGTACGGTGCACACGCAGAAGGGTGGTTCAAATTAAACACTCCCCCAACGACATGGTGGCATACAGGCCTTATTTATACACAAAATAATAAGCCCATGCCCCCTATACGAGGTTGCTTGTGCGTCACTACGTAAGCATATAAGATAAACAAAATATGAATATGAACACATTGAGTTAATAGCATTTCTATGGGATTCATATTAGAAATGAAATGACTCAGCAATAACACCTTATACAGGCCGGTGACCTTTTCTCTACATACGGGACTTCATGGGAACCTCCCTCGGAATGCGACACGTGTGTTATCTATCTTTTATTTTCATAACATTGGCACTTTTCTCCCATCTTCAAGGTCTTGTGGCTTAGCTGAACAGCTTGTTATCACTTAAAAATTGGAAGCAAAACAAAATCTCTTTCAAACCTTCATTCTCATTCCCTTTCATTCACACAAACCCAAAATGGATGACAATATGAGGCACCTAAGATGGATGCTGACTTAAAATGGCTGCTTAGATCCCAGTGCTGTTATGTCAGACCTCCCCCACTCCTTACATCATATTCTCACTTTGTCACTCCCTCCTTTTTTATTCTTAAAACATCGCTTTTGAGAATTAAGGTTATGATGTTAGTCCAGGTACACATAGACAGACTCGTATTGTATACTGGGGTGCTCCATCATCTGATACTGTTTGTATGTATACACCGGAGTGAAAGGGAGAGGGTGGTTCCCTCCTGCTGTCATAGTCTCGTAAGGCGCTTGTGGCCCCAACATGTCTTTTGGAGTTGAATAACTGATCGGCATCTTCTTTCTTCAAGGGACTGCTGTTTCTGGCATCTGCAAAGAGTGGCATCAGATTGGAGGAGGGGGTAGCACATTTGTGAATCATACCTCTGCAACACGTGGCACACACATATGACAACAAGTAACACCCCCACACACACCAAAGCATTCAAAACTTTTGCTCCAAGTGATCCAAGCCAAACACCTAACCCCAAGGGGTGATATTCTGTCACTTCCCTTTGTAAGCCTTTTTTTTTTAAATCTCTTCTATTTCATCTAGTTCATGCTGCACATTGCTACACTGATCTTGAATGAAAACACAACATTGTTCCTTAATTATGACACATACCCCTCCTTTTGAAGCTAAAACATAGTCTAAAGCAATTCTGTTTTGTAAGGCCATAAGCCTAGTCTGAACCTGTTCTTGGTTTAATGATTAAATTAAAAACTGTAAAATAATTAAGGCCACATCCTTCCTGTAAATTATCTGACTGAACATACATTTTTACACAGGTTTCATTGGTTGGTGGAGACACTTGACCCATAAATTGATTCTTCTTCCTAGTGTGTGATACCCCCTTTAAAGAGGCTGGCTTAAAAAATGGGAAAATACAGAAATTATACACATAATACTAAAAACCTTATTTTATGAAAGCAACCTTTCTTTGGGTATGCAGTTGCTAGATAAAGAAAATGGCATCAATCTCTATCATCATATATTTTCAGAATCATCACAACATTCTATTACTGAGAATTGAAAGGGGTTGGTATCGGTGGAAGCGGATGCATGATCCTCACCCCTGCACGCATTATATACATCATTCACTCAGAATATCAGAACAGACAATGTCTGCGATGGTCAAAATGGCTGACTTATGATCCTTTCCTTGTGGCTTACACACGCCCCTGGGTGACCCCCTCCTTTCGGTGGAGGTGCAACACACTTCTGGATCAAAGTTTTGCTGCACATGACACATACATAGAGAGTAATGAGTACTGCCAAAACACATACAAGAGCATTCACAAGCCACGCTTCCAGGAAACCAATCCTCCCATCAAGGCTCAATGGTACATACATCTTAAATTTCTAACTTAAACACACTCTAAAAATAAAAATATTGAGTCTTTGAACAAATGAAATGTTCTGATAAAACCAAGCCTCTGCCTGGTATCTTATTTTCCTCGTTGGTTAACGGTTAGAGTTTTGACTCGGCAAGACGTTAACTTGATTTATTTTACACTAGTAAACTCGCGTTTTGAAAATTTCAAGAAATCACACACCAAGGCCGGGTGAACCAAGGAATTCAACCCTCTAAATGATCGGATAAAGACTGTTGCATCTTTGGTCTTTGGTGGAGCTGGAACGAGTTTCACGTGCTTTAGGTCCAGGAAAAGAACTCTGCCACTTTAATTGCTGTATTGGTGGCCTTTTCATCTGGGATGAAGAGCTTGCTTGCGTAGGAAATATTTGACTATTAACCCCATCTCGAGTAGGTGCACTTTCAACTTTGCCTAGAGAGACTCAAAAAATTTATTAGTTGCATACAATGATTGTGCGGTGTATTGGTGCATCACCACAAAGAGCTCAGGTAACATAACTTCCATATGCATGAATCCAAAATCCAGGAACATTATATGCAAATATGAATAAACCTCCCAGGGTGACAATCAGGGACTTGGTGGTGCCCACACGGCTACCCCAAAAACTTCGTCTCCAATAAATGAATATTCACCCCTGGGGAAACAATGCAAATCAGTCCAGCAAAGGAAGGTAGAATATGATGGGCTATGCCCTTTACCTTCCTGATGTGGTTCCAGGTAAGTGGGTTCTTTGGCGTGCAGTCCTCTGAAGGGAAATCCAGGACAGTAGAAGTGAAGAGGAGCACAGCTCACAGTGTACCAGACGCAGGAAATAAGGGCAACTCCAGACGGGGATAAAATATAAATTAGCCTTTAATGGTCAGTAGAGGCACAAAAATAGGACCATGCACCTACGCTTTTCGTCCCTCAGGACTTTCTCAAGGTGTAATGAGAGACAATAGTAAACCATTTATCCACAAAGAATTTGCGCCAAAACTCGGCACTCGTGACGTCATCCGCATGCGTCCCCGAAAACAGAGTCGCAGTATTACTGCGCGGCTCAATGCTGAGTCGCGCTCGTAACTGAGGAGATACACTGAGTGTGAGGATTGGCTATCGGGAGAAAAAAAACAAAGAAACTACACAAGAAATAGAAATGTATCCGTTTTTTTTTAAAAGAGATGTATCTATTTAAAGATAACTACTATACATATACAGATATATATTAACCAAAGGTAAGATAGAAATATGCCAGACTCATAAGACAGTCCTGGGTCATAGCAGAAATCGTCCCTCCCTAAGGGCAAAATTGTATATAATCTCAATCTACAGGAATCATGTAAAGTAGAAGGATTATATTGAAAAAAGCTTCAATTGAAAAAAGTTTAAATGACTAACACACCAGAGATATTATGTTAATGATACTAAATTAGCTGTAACAAAGAACAAGTATATTTGAACATCTGATAATACCAAATGAGAACAAGGGAAACACTCCAGACAAATATATGTAGAAAATTGCAAAAATAATTACAAGAAATGTGTAAGATCCCAGTCTATGTTCATTCCGTGAGACACTCTGGTCTTTAAAGTAAAGATCCAGAATGCCTCACGGCGATCCAGCTGTAAGGTCCTGTTGCCACCTCTCGCCAGAGGTGCAACCATCTCAATTCCTTGAAAGGAAAAATTGACAGGGCCACCCTTAATACAGCTGGAAAAGTGTTTAGAAACCGGGTGACAGAGATCCCCATTTGATATAAGCCTGAAGTGCTCCATTATTCTGATTTTGAGACATCTGGTTGTTCGGCCCACATATTGACACCCACATCCACATGTAATTAATTAGATAACAAATGATGAATTACAATTAATAAACATCATAGTTTTATGTGTTGTTATATTCACAGTGGAAATGAAAGTGCTACATTGTTTCATTTTAGGGCAAATTTTGCACTTATTACATCTATATGACCCTCTAGGTAATTTCGATTGATTTTCAGTTGACGTTTTGAAGAGACTGGGTGAGAGAGTGTTCGCTATCGTCCTAGCTTTTTTTTTTAAATCACTCTAGGACCTGTAGATATTATAGGTCTGAGAACAGGGTCTAATGACAAAATACACCAATGTTTTTTTAGGATTCGTTTAATCTGTTCTCCCTGATTACTAACAGATGTGATGAACAGTGGCCAATCATCTAGTACAGGTTTTTTAGGGGGCCGTTGGAGCAACCGTCTTCTATCCATAGAGGAGACTTCCTGTATCGTTTTCATTAGATCACTATGATCATAGCCTCGCTTAATAAAACGATCATACAGGTATTTAACATGAACATTAAATAGCTAATCTGTAGAGCAATTGCACCGAAGCCGTATCAGTTGGCCTTTCGGGATGCTTTTGATTAAGGCTTTGGGGTGGCAGCTGTTCGCACATAAAAAGGTGTTTTCGTGAATTTGGTTTACGAAAAACATCAGTATTAATATTTAGTGCATTGTCGATACAGGCATACCCCGCATTAACGTACGCAATGGGACCGGAGCATGTATGTAAAGCGAAAATGTACTTAAAGTGAAGCACTACCTTTTTCCTACTTATCGATGCATGAACTGTATGGCAATTGTTATATACGTGCATAACTGATGTAAATAACACATGTGTAAAAGGCTCTATAGTCTCCCCACTTGCGCACAGCTTCGGTACAGGTAGGGAGCCGGTATTGCTGTTCAGGACATGCTGACAGGCGCATGCGTGAGCTGCTATTTTCCTATTGAGCGATATGTACTTACTCGCGAGTGTACTTAAAGTGAGTATCCTTAAACCGGGGTATGCCTGTATATAAATATAAATCTAAATAGTGTATATGGTGATAATTATACGTGTACGTGAAGTGAAGATTTAAATTATTGGTATTAAGTGTATTGATAAAAGATAATAAAGTGGGGACATCACCCTCCCAAATGAATAATAAATCATCAATAAACCGCCGGTAAAATAAAATGTGCTCCCTATAAATGTTCATATCTCCAAACACGTGGAACGACTCCCACCACCCCATGAAGAGATTGGCGTATGAGGGAGCAAAGCTCGTCCCCATGGCCGTTCCACGCGTTTGGAGATAATGAACCCCAAACAAAAAATAATTGTGAGTGAGAAGAAACCAGACTGAGTCCAAAATAAAAGCGACTTGTGCAGGTGATAAATCAGAACAACTCAAAAAATGCCGAACAGCTGCCACCCATTGAGAATGAGATATCACAGTATAGAGCGAGGTAACGTCCAGGGAAACCCATAGACAGTTCTTTTTCCAGGTAATACATTCAATTTGTTTAGGAAGATCTCCACTATCCAAGATATAAGAAGGTAATAATTGTACTAATGGCTGCAGGAAACAATCCACGTACCGTGAGACACCATCTCCCAAAGAGTCAATGCTGGAAATAATAGGTCTCCCAGGAGGGGAGACTAACGATTTATGAACCTTTGGGAGATGGTGAAACACGGCCGTAGTAGGAGTGGAATTATACAGAAATTCCACATCATTATCATTAAGGATACCCAACATAGAACCCTCATCAAGGAGGTTTCTCAATTCGGCAAGAAATTTAGGGGTAGGGTCTGATTGCAGTACAGCATAGGAACAAGCATCACAAAGTTGGCGTAAAGCCTCCCTGTGATAGTCATCCCTATGCTGCACTACAACCGCCCCCCCTTTATCAGCATTTTTGATAACAAGCGATGTATTAGCTTTAAGATCATTAAGTGCTTTACGTTCACCCATAGTTAAATTATTGCCAAAATGAGTATGTGTGGGAGAATCAAAAGTGAAAACCTTGTGTAAAAGAATTAAGTCTCGTTCAACGAGACTCTCAAATGTCGACAAAAACTTGCCTTTAATGAATTAGGGGAAGAAATGGGATCTTCTCTTCAGGCCCGATTCTCTCCTACCTATAAAGGTATTGGGATCGTGCTCATCCAAGTCAAACCCACCCAATTCCTCCATGTCTTGAATGGTACATAATTCTCTAAAAGAAAACATATTAGATACCTCATTCAAAGAATCAGCACTCCTATCAACTGTAGCTGTACCATGACTAGAAGCAAATGTGTCTTTACTACCCCAAAAAATTTTAAGGGTGCATTTTCTAACAAATTTATGTAGATCCACTACTGCATTGAAAATATGAAAATCAGAATCGGGCAAATTTGAGCCCTTTGTTAAGCAAAGAAACTTCATCTAATGTAAGCTCAATTTTTGAGATGTTAATAACCCCATTGGAAAGTTCTTTATTCAAGAGTTCATCTTTCTTTTCTTTGTGGATCCCTTGCTTCGATCTTTTATTGCCCCTTCTGGTCGCCTTTCGTTTTTTGATGAGTGATTGCCCATAGATTCTGAATAATGTCCATCACGTGACCTATTATCTCTATCAGAACCACCCCTCCCCCAAAAAGTGCGTTGGCCCTTTGGTTTGTCTTGTGGGTCATGTCTCTCCGAAAAGGAGACAGAGTGTCCCAGTGTGTCAGTATCAGATGTGTCATAATCTGTATTATGTAAATCATCTGGTGAGGAAGTTTTTTTCAGGATTGATTTCTTAGACCAGTACTTATTAGCAGATTTGTTATTAGGTGTGGAAGAACCTGACTGTGGCCTATTTGGCCTTCTTGGTTGGTTGACCTTCTTCCACGCATAGACCTGATTGTGTTCATAATCTACCTTATCTCGTTCGTATTTAATCTGCTTTTTTCTTGAGATATCCTTATCTAGATCTTTAATTATTTTTTCTAATGAATCCATTCCCTGATGAAGTGGCCTTTATAGTTGCTATGAAACTAGTTGGAATGATACTTTTATTGATCTACTAGTACCCCTAGTATTCTATCACTTTGCTGCGTGGGAGGCAGAGCTGACCCTGATCGGTGAGACTGTCCCTCTACCAGCTACTCCTAAACGGAGCTTGGGACTTATCTACCTGGATTACGTGGAAGCCTAAAGGGAACCCTCCGCTTCTAAAAGAGCCCAGCAGAGGAAAGCACAGCCTGATATGACTGCAGATTCCTGACATTGGGTGATCCGCTGCAGCCTTCTCCTGTGTCCTGATACCTGAGTGGTAACAACTGTCATAGTTACAGTTACATGCCTGTTTTACCTTTATCTGATGTACGCAGAACCTTGAATTACTTTTTAATAGAAATTGTTCATTCTTCACCATGAGCGTTGTGCACTGTTTTGTGTTTTGTTTTGTCTAGATTCAGGGTCTTGGACCACCCTATCACAGCAGCAGACGCTCCTTATTGGTATGTTTCTGGAAAACAAAATACCCGGGCGCTACCTGTGTGTATAGTAAATGATATAGGTATAATAACAACCTTAGCAGTTGGTCAGGTAGCCCTCCGCTTCTTTTCCTCCTGTGACTCAAACAACCCCAAAAAAGGATCTACCCAGGATCCTTAATAGTAGAGGAAACAAGAGAAAGAGATGGGGGCGCACCTGTGCTCCCCCATCTCTTTCTCTTGTTTACTCCTTATTGGTAACCTAGTCACTTATACTCACTTGGGTATTAAGTGGTTAATGCACTTTATTTCAATTCACTCTGTTTATTCATTATAGCTGCGCACTTGTACTGTGTTTTTCTTTTGTTTCACCTAAGATGGATGCTGACTTAAAATGGCTGCTTAGATCCCAGTGCTGTTATGTCAGACCTCCCCCCCTCCTTACATCATATTCTCACTTTGTCACCATTCAATGTGCAAAATGATTCTCTCATTGCGTTCCATTGCATATATGCAACTTCCTCAAGCGTATGGTTGCTATCAGCTAGTCATAGATTGCTTGACTCAATTTGATGTCTCTTTAAGCACATCTGCGGTGCTCTAACAGTATATGCCACTGTGACGGTAACGGGGTGCCAAGCAAGTAATAAAGGGGTCATCCCCATTAGGCACCCCCTTCAACCGTCTGGGAAGTGAGGGGTTAACCAGAAATGTACCTATAATACATATGTTCCCCTGCTTTACAACCCAAAATGTATGTCCCTTTGGGTATCATGTTCCCACAGTCAGGGATTGTCGTGGTCGGCGTAGCCAGGCCTTCCTTAATAAAGGTGGAGCCTGGCTGTCTGCCCCTGAAACCATATGGTATGGGCTGAGAGTGGAGAGAAGCTTGTGGGGAGCGCAGATATCACCACATACAGGGGAAATATATATATATAGTGTAGTGTGTTTAAACAAATTCAGCACTAGAAAAGTAATTCACGATTGGGGACTCACTCTCCCAGTGAAAGATAGGCGGTGGATACAACAATGTAGACCCAGTCAGTAGATGGTAACAGGAATCAGCAGCATATTCCCTCGGTGTGAAAAGATAACACACTTAGTGCAACAATGCATGTACCAGTTAAGTGTTTGTCAAGGCAACAATCATTGCATTTACATTTGGCACAATGTGCTTAGACACATAACAAAATCGATGCGCAGCTCTTTCGTGTCACCAGCCCTGCTCCCGAGATGGTGTCGCGTCACTTCCGGTCGCTCCGTGACGTCACTTCCAGTCGCGCTCGATCGAGATGGTAAGATCACCGGGTGGCAGGGGAGATGCTGGATGATGTCCCACAAGACACAGCCCGAGCAGCAGGTCCAGAACCTCGCAGGTGTGCCGGTGGGGCTAGTGCCATCGGTAGTTGCACCCCCTCTAGTCTCAGAGCAGGGGAGTGAGCAGCTTAGCGCCAAGGGAGTTGCTGGAGAGGGCAGCTGCACTGAGTCCAGTGATGCTGCCCGCAGGGAAGCCTCTGTGCAGGCTGAGGGTACCACTCTGGTGCCCTGCCTTGGGTCCACCCCAGTGGTGGAGGACTGTATGCCGGCATGGGCACAGTCAGAGAAGCGGGTCTTAACCCCCGCAGGAGTGGCAGTGAATCGGGCACTCCCAAGAGCTGACACTCTAGTATCAGAGTCAGCTGAGAACAAAAGTGGCCGAGGGAGAAATCAGCCGCGCTGACGCCAGAGAGTGTATCCCCATGAAAGCCACCGTGCTGGCTGAGGAGGGCCCCACCCTTGGGCCCTGCCTTATGTCCACCCCAGTGGTGGAGGGCTGTGTGCCGGCATGGGCACAGTCCGAGAAATGGGTCTTAACCCCCACGGGTGAGCCAGGTAGTCCCAGGAGCTGACACTCTAGTCCCAGAGTGTCAGTTGAATGCCAATGTGGCTGAGAGAGAGATCAGCCAAGCTGATGCTGGGGATCATGCCTCCCTGCAAGCCACCATGATGGCGGAGGATGGTGCCACGCGGGGGCCATGCCTCATGGCTTCCAAAATGGCGACCAGCTGTGTGCCAGCATGGCCACAGGCAGAGAAGCGGGTAGTGACCCCCGCTGCAATTCCTGGTGCCCCCCGGTCCAGTAACCGTAGTCTGGGGCAACGTTCCCTAGCTACAGAGAAGACGACCAGCGAGATGCTGTCCCCTGAACTCAAGCAGCCAGCAGCCGTGCAGCAGCTACAGGAAAAGACACAGTCAGCGATCCCTGCAGCCCCTGCCAGTGACACAGTGATGGAGCTTCCAGACGAGCAGCAGTCTACAGCCATCAGGCAGGAGGACCAACCGGTCCACAAAGATTTGTTTTTGCATCCAGGGGTCCCAGGCAATCGGCCTGGGGGTCCCCTGCAACAAGGTACTTCCTGGGCAGCCTGATAGGGTCTGGCCCAGGCACCGGTTCCCAGGGACAGGGAGACCGGTGATGGTACATACAGAGGATGCTCTTGTGACCGCAGTCACAGAGAGCCACAGTTGGGCAGTTGGCCAGGCAGAGGTGCAGTCATCACCGATGCCCACCAAATTTGTTTATGCTATCCAGCTTTTGGAGCCCAACCCCCAGATGATCGCTCCCCAACATTTGGAGCCCACACAAATGGAGGACCTCGAAGGGACCAGGCAGGTAAGTCAAACCATGCCCGACCAGTGTCCCCATGTGTATAATGTTCCCCACTGTGACCTTTTTCTGACTGTGTGACAGACAGGGAACTACCGGAGCTCAGTGAGTGGTACCAAGAGATGGTGCAGGTAGATGCTGATTTGCCTGTGGACCATAGTAGGTGTTTTGCCTGGGTACCAGTCCCTGGGTCTCCTGCTAATTCAGCGACAGCAAGGGGCCAGTTAGTGGTTCCTTGGAGGTTTAGGGCAGGCTCCGTGGAGCAAGGGGAGACAGCTCCCCAGCTCGCAGCTCCCCTCTGGGAGTGGAAGCGAGAGGCATTAGGGAGACCGAGGGTCCCTGCTATGGGTGAGCCAAGCAGGACCCAGTGTACTGATCACCCGGTAGACCCCAGGGGTCAGCAGCCCCTCCATAAGACTGAGTACAGTGTCTTGATGGAGAGGGAACTGATAGAGAGGGAGGTCAGGGACATACAAGGGTACTATAGGGATTTAGTGACCAACTACAGCAGGGCTGCACAACATACGGCCCGCGGGCCGCATGCGGCCCGCCTGGCCTCTCTGTGTGGCCCGCGGTGACTCCGGCGATTCATCCCCCTACACTCCTCCACCGCCCTACCCCCCCCCGGGTTTTGCAGTGCGCGGGGGCAGAAGCAGCATGAGGAGGATGCAGGATGCCGGGGAGGTCAGAGCATGCCGGGGGCGGGGCTTAGTACCGGGGAGAGAGGATGTGCTGAGCTGATCTAAAAGAGGTAGAGGTGTGTGTGTGTGTGTGTGTGTGGTGCAGGTGCTGGTGCAGAGGTGGGTGTGTGTGAAAAACGGGCTGGTGCAGAGGTGGGGGTGTGTGAAAAATGGGCTGGTGCAGAGGTGGGGGTGTGTGAAAAACGGGCTGGTGCAGAGGTGGGGGG